>RXOD01004380.1:0-23250 GCA_005223375.1 Amoebophrya sp. AT5.2
GTTGGCGCATTGCAACCAAAACCAGCGCGCGGCGTCGTCACCATTAAGCCGAGCCTTGTACGCCGTGCGATTTGGTATTATTTTGATATTTGCAACTATATTCGAACTATATTCCAGAGCTTGCAGATATCCAGTTGGGTCTATGTAACCGGCGACGCCGTCGGGGGCCTGGTGAATATCCACTACTTCCCCGTCGAAGGGATTTCGTGTGCCCGGTGACATCTCGTTCTGCATCTTGAGCAACGCATTGCTCCCCGCGCCCCCGGCCCTGGGCCTGGCCCTGCTCCGCCCGTTGTTGTAGTCCGGCGGCGGTTCGATGTATTCCTCCTTCAAAAGTTGCTTCTTCAGGGGCTCGAGCATCACGTGTGGCGGCACCGGGTGGTACAGGTTGCACTCCTCTCCCTTGCCGCAGTCCAGCGGGGGCGCCGTCGTTTCGCTGCCATCGTCCGAGTTGTAGCACCAGTCGAAGTTGCCGTTCATCAGCCGGAGGTAGTCCTCGCAAACCTCCACGTGCACCTCGGCCAGCGTGTTGTGGTTCTGCGGGTGCGCGTAGTCGCACTCCTCCTGTTCCTTGGTGCACTCGTTGTTGAGAAAACCGGAACACACGGAAACGGTCTTCTTCTTCGTGTTCGGGTCCATGTTCCACTGCGCCGGAGGATGGAAAAACCTGTCATGGACGAGGATCGATCAGCGTCATAGGTCGTGATGGAACCAACATCAACATGTGCTGAGGGATCGAAGATACTTACATTTACAACGAACAGCACTCACTTTGCGCTTCTTGCAGCAGGGCCGCGGAGCAGCGTAGCTTTATGTTGATCAACGAGAACGACCTCAACAAGTAATACTAGTAAATTACCCTGGGGAGTGCTACTTTCTCAAAAAATCAACCAGCGACATCATGATCATGCAGACTTGCACTTGTTTCATTGTAAAAAAACAAAAGCTGATCAATTGCTGTAAAACTTACTTGCATTCGGGACGATTGCATTTCCCCTTCAGAAAATCGAGACAGAGTGAAACTTCGCCGCGATGTTTCTTTGTGTTCAGCGGATTGACTACGTGGGCATAGCGGCAGTCGCGCATGCTGCAATCGCCGCGATCAAATTTTCGGCACAGCTGCAGCATCAATGGCATTTTCGGCTACAGCGGCTATCTGGCAAACGCGGCTTATTCGAGGCGCGACGTTGCAGCTGGCTTCGGCTTCGCTTGCCGCAAGCAACTACTTATCTACCGGGCGGACTTCGAAAAAGCTTGCTCGCTTTGGTCTGCCGGGCTCTGCGTGGTCCGTCGTCGCCGTCGGGGCGGTCTCTGCAACAAGAAGGAAGTACAACTCAAGGAATCCTACTGCTGACTGCAATTGCTGGCTGCCGCAAAGAAACGCACAACCGCTTCTGCTGGATGGAACGCGAATGCGAAAAGCAAAAGGCTTGGGCGTGCTGCACGGCTAGTGAATGACATGAAACCAATTTTTGGCAATGGGCCAGCCCCAGCTCGCTGATCCTGCTAATAAATGAAAAATGAACAGGCGCGAATCTTTATCTTCTTCTTTTGCGCATTCGTTCTTGCAGCGTTAAGTAGTTTCTTGCTTCGCTTCTGGCGCTCGCCTGGTCCAGGGGCGCTCGCGCTCGCGCTTCCAGAAGATTGCAGCTTCGCTTCTACAGCTAATATATAGTTTTTTTTCACTTCGGGAGGCCTGCTGGAGGAAAACTCAGATTCGAGAGATGTAGGAGCTTTTTTAGCTTGTTAGGTTAGCCTTCGTGCGCTCGCGCCTCCGGCTTAGCGGCGCGTTTGCCTTGGATGCGATACCTTCTTGGGGTAAGCTTTTTGAGCAAGCAGGGCCTGGGCGCGGTTGCGAGCGCATGCAAATTGTCAGTTGCTTGCGATTTTCAGCTTGTTGTTGAGATCACTTTTTATTTCACTGACCTTGCCTATGCCTGCTCGCACAGCCAGATACACTTCGGATGCAAAGAGAGTGCCAACGGAGTCAACATCCTCGTCCTTCCTTCGTATCAAAGATTCTCCAGATTTTCTTTGCATTGATTTGATGCCGACCGACACGAAATAGTTTCGAACTGCGGATGGAGATGGAGAAGTTGAACTTATCTCAGTCTGTCAAGTTATCTCATCCACGGAAAGAGAAACAGAAAGTCGCTTTCGATACTTTATGCAAATCAGTTGTGGCCCAGGCACATGCGCCGCTTCTTTGGAGTAAAAACTGACGGATCGATGATTGAAGAAAAATTGAGCGAATACTACGGTGGTTGGTGCTACTTATGTTCTCCAGACGCGGGAGAGGGAGTGGCACAGAACAACGTGGATGACCGACAAAAAGCGACAAAACCAGCGGGATACGGACCCGTGGTTGAGATTGTGGCACTCCGTTGTTTAGTGCTGGCAAGCAGAAGCACAACCACAACGACAACCACAAGCTTTTAGCAATCTTTCTGCTAGCTACAGCTACGTAGCAAGTCGAGTCCTCAACATTCTCATATAGCATCGAGAAGTCTTCGTCCTGCGGGAAAAAACGGTGCACAAAACCATAAACAACAATGAATGTAGTTGCTCAGGATCGTTTGACGCAGCTGATGCTGATGTTTCTTGCGATATAGAACTTTGTGTTTGAGTTCTGTCACGTTCGTTGCATCCACGATCCGGCCTCTCCCCGTGTTCCATGGCCATTTGAGGTCGACGAGCCCGCATTCCGGAACGAGCTTGGGCTTGCGGACGTGACAGTCGAGAGCACGCTTGCTCCCCCATCCTCGTACGGCGACGCCGTACTTGACGTGCTCAGGTTTAGTTCGTCGTCCAGAGCTTTGCCCCTCGTTCTTGTCTCTACGCGTCCCTGCTGGCAATCCAAATCTCCATCGCCCATCTGCCTCCCAGGCACGGTTTCATCATCTCCTTCTTCCGTCCCCTGACTGACCCTGCCATACCGCACGTGCGCGAAGACGTCTTCGGAGTAGAGCGAGGAGTTCTTCCACAAATAGTACCGCACCACCAGCGCCATGCCGTTCGCGACGCAGCCGGCGAGATTTTGGACCGTGACCTGGGTCTTGTGGAGGAAGACCGCGCCCTGGATCGTCCACACCAAGGAACAGGTCAACGAGCATGCGTTCATCGCGGTCGAGCCCATCAGCGCCGGGTTTCGCGTTTCGTACGCCTGCTTCATCACGAAGAGCGGAGACGTGAGCAGCAGCAACCCGATCAGGCAGGCCAAGTAGCCGATGCAGTCGATGAAGATGAAAAAATCGACGCCGCCGCCAGCTTCAGGTGAGGCGGACGTGGTAGAAAGTGTGTTGTAGCACCCTGCAAGCAGCACTGCGACGCAGGAAAGCGCTCCCACAACCTTCATCTGGCGCCAGTACTGGGGAAGATAGGAGCTTTCAGGACCACCAGCTCCCTCCAAAGTAGACGCGGCTCCTACAACATCTCCAAGATCGTCGCCACTGTGGTGCCCGCCGACAAACCGGGGGTAGACGCCCAGGTACAGCAGCCCCAACACCAGGCCGATCACGTTTGGGACGATGAGCACCAGCCGATCCTCCGCCGGCAGGTAGAACGCGAACAGCAGCCACAAAAAGCATTGCAGCGTCTGACTCGAAAACGGCAGCGGGGGGATGGACACTTTCGCTTTGGTGACGTAAGCGGGATAGAAGACGGAAACCGGCGCCAGGAACATGAAGAAGGGCAGAAACATGCAGCTGAAATCGATGAACGCCTTGAACATGGTGGATGAGGATGTGGTCGACGATGTGCTGGCTTCTACCTGCTCCACAGATCCAGATACTGCCTTTCTTGTCGAAGATGTCGAGGCGGAGGCGGCACTTCTCTCTACCGCGAGCTGCTGCGCCGCCCGTCCCGGGGCGGTGTGGTCTGCGACGAGCGGCGCAGCGTCATCTTTTTCGGCGTCTTTCGAGAGTTCTTCTTCGTCGCGAGAAGGTAGTCTTCGGCGCGCCGCAGAACTAGACTCGTCCCGTGCCGTCTTCACAAAATGACGTAACGGGCCAACGCTGGTGCTCTTCAGCGCATTCGTGCTCTTCAGCGCATTCGTTCGTGCTGCGAGGCGAAACTTTTTCAACGAACGGTCCGTCAGGTCCGGCAGGGATTCCCGACTCGTGAGCAGGAGATCTATCGCCGGTGCGTTCTTGATGTAGTGACGAGAAGCAGAAGTAGGCGGGGGAGCCGGCGACGGCGCCTTCCAGCTGTTACTCCTGCTCGAAAATGTCCAGAGACTGAGCTCACGCGCGTCCTCGACCAGCTGCTGCGGGTCTAACAAGTGCGCGTTCGGGAGCCATTGCCGACTCGGAGCGAGACCACTGCGGCGACCCCGAGCTGA
The DNA here is from genome assembly GCA_005223375.1 of Amoebophrya sp. AT5.2. Lineage (NCBI taxonomy): Eukaryota > Dinophyceae > Syndiniales > Amoebophryaceae > Amoebophrya > Amoebophrya sp. AT5.2. The sequence continues at coordinate 4,340 of RXOD01004380.1, forward strand.
CTCTTGCCGCGAAGCCCGGGCTGCCGATGCGAACCCGGAAACGACTCCACCCGCGGCGGCCCCCAGAAGGACCGCGAAGCAGGTAGTCCTCAAGCGAAGCGCCACAGCCATCACATTTTCGTTGTCCTCGACGGCAGTCGGCGGCCTCTTTCTGCTCCTGGTTCTTGTTGTGGTCTAGTACAGTAGGGTGCAGTTGCAGAGCTGCAGCTGCTGCTCTTCAGCACTACTAAAACTTGTTTTAAATGAAAATGATCTTCGGGAAAGATAAGGTGGCGCTTCGCGCTCCGACCAACATGCGTTACGCTCCATTCGAGCTCTCTCTCTCTCGTTTTTTCTCTGAGGAACTTCTCGCTCCTCGCGCATCGGATGCGCCACGCTCGCAGTTGCAAATGTCATGAATTGCAAGAAGAGCACACCAGCACTAGCTTCATCGGACCCCATGCCGCGGCGGCGACGTGCTTCTTGTATCATGTCTGGGCGACCCACTGTCTGGGTCTGTGGCGTACCAGCTACACCGTCCACCTCTAGGGAAGTAGTTTTTTGTTGACTCAGAAGTTGCTGCTGCATTAATTTCTGGTAGCTCCAGTCCGGGTCCGCTGTTGCTGCAGCAAATCGTCTAAAAAGTCAAATTACCACTACTCAGACAGTGGTCACTGGAAGTATTCATTGAATGCGCGTCGGGCCTTGCAGAAAGAAAACGGCCGCTGGCATGGAAGATTTCAGTAGACCACGAGGAGAAAAGCAAGTGCAATCTATCTGTGTACTAATAAGCTTGTGCAGATGAAAAAGAACTACTTAAATACAAGTCTCCGTCAGATGAATCTATGGCGATGGCCATGACGACCCCTTTGCGTCGCCCTAAGTAGCCCTTGCCCCGCCGAGTGTTCGGCTGGAGTACGTGCGTAGAGCTGTGATAGCGGCGGCCAAATCACTTTCAGAAAGACTCTCTTCAGTAGAACATCAGCGGCAACATCAACAGCATAATTTTGCATCGAGGATCCCCGTAAGCTAAGCAAATTTGTTCCAATTCCATCAATTATCAATTTTGTAAAATTCTCCTTCCAAATCCGGATGGCTGTCTCGGTTTGCTTCGACCATGGCCTGCTCAATGGACTGGGCGAACCCGGCGGCATCTCGGCACCTCGTCGGTGTCTCCTCAGAAGCTGAGTTGCATTCCTGGGTTGCTGAGTGCGTTCATGATGTCCATCATCGCGCGGTCTGGTGCGTACCCCGTCAGCTTCTGGAACGAGGGCTCCAGCACCGTTTCCAGAATTTTCTCCACGTCGCTCGCCTTCAGCACCCCCTCCTTCTGCAGGTGCTGGAGCAGGACGCGCTTGTGGATCAGCAGCAGCCGCGCGGACAGGATGTGCTCGATCATGATGAACATCTCGGGCGACTGCTTGTGGAGCTGGTACAGTTTCTCGGCCATGGCGACCTCCAACAGCCGGTTCACGCAGTTCCGGATATGAGGAAAGTCGTCGAACACGGGCAGCTCCTCAATCAACGTCTCGTTCACGATGATGAACGCGAAAATAGCCTCGAAGTGCCGCTTGGAATGCTCCCACTTCGTCTGGAGCAGAGAAGACTCGGCTGTTCGTATCCATTGAATGCGAATGCTGCAGCTTTCTTCTCTACCTCCAAAGTTGTGTGACTGAACGCAAGTGCAACTCTTCTATCTACGGTTTAATAAAAAAAAGGATGTCCCGTACACGCGCAGCATTTTGCGAGTCTCCAGCAGCCGCTGCGTTTTTTCCCCTTTCCGTCGTCGCCCAGCGGGGCGTCGCCGTGCAGCCAGTTGCTCCACTTCCACCGCAGCCCTACGCCCTCGTGCAGAATGTGGAGCAGGCAGTCCCAGAACACCTCCAGGCACGCCTCGCACTGGACCCGGTGGCTCTGCTCGTGTAGCTCCGGAAAGCGAAACTGCAGAAAAGGATAGTTCTGCAGCTCCCCCTGCACCGCCTCCTGCGCGAACTCGAAAGACTCCATCAGAGCGCGGTAGGTGAGCTTATGGTGGGGCCAGCGGTAGTAAGTGGGCGAGAGAGTGGCAAGTGATAGATAGATTTGTTGGGGGGGCTCTCCGGGGTCCCCCTCGGTTGTCCCAAGGAGAGCAGTAGCGACGTGGGCGGTTTTTCGCGGTCGGCAGCAGGGTTGGTACTTCTCCTGCGCCCTCCCTAAAGCTGACAACTAGCCGCCACCCTGATGGGTCGGCCAGCCCCTAACACGACGATGGGGCATCTCTCAAACCGTCCCAGATCCCTTCGCGTCGGGCCGTTCGGAGCACCTTAACGTACTCGCCACCTAGGGCAGTCCTGCACGACCCAAGTGAGGACCCAAGAACATCACCTAGCGCTAGCACTTTGACTTTCCAGTAGTTCCCTAGCCCTACTATCTTACAGCCATCTGGTCCGACCGTAGAGCTCGCTGATGAGCTCCAACTCATACAGCTCAGAGTAGCCGGCGAAACACGCGTCCAGGATGGTCTGGTAGAGTTCCGCGGCGGTCTCGATGTCGGCCGTGATCGCCTGTCGCACGTTCAGCGTCGAGAACGCGTTCGGAACGCCGGAGCTCGTGGTGGGGACCGTTGCGGTCGGGGGTGGGGGGGAGCTAGCGGCCTCCTGCGGAAGTTGTGCTTGATGTGGTTGCAAGCGTAGTGGCGAATTGAAGTTCGCGGCACCGAGAATGCTGGTGCAGGAGCCGCGGCCGCGCGGTCGCTTGCGGCCGGAGAGCGACATGGGGAGATTTTCGCGTCCCCGGAGCGGCGCACCAATGTTGGAGTTCAAGCCAGGACGAAAGTAGGACGGGTGGTGCCCGAGCTGCGACGCCGCGGAACTGCGCGCCGGGAGATCGCCACCGCCGTGCTGGTACTTCGTTTCAGTTTCTGTGCCTGACTTGGCGCCGCGCAGCGGCGTTTGGTGCGCCGCGGCCGCCGCTGTGTTTGGCACTATTAACCCACTGTGCCGCGGTGCCGTGTACCGCCGGAAGTCACTCAGCACGACCCCCTTCGACGAGCTTACGGTTGGCGCTCGCACCGGCTTCCCCACTACAACCACACCGTCCTGACTGTCGCGCGCGGTGCCGCCGTTTTTGCCTGCAGTAGGCGACTCGTCCGGCGAAGGTGGAGCTTCTATCAGCGATATCCGCACGGATTTCCGCTTGCCAGTCCGGGGGCCACTGCAGCTTCCCCGGTCCTGATCGTCGTCGACGCTATTGCGCCTCTGATCACGGTCCGCGTGGTGCAGAATCCCCTTCGTCGCCCTCCCTCGATTGTCCCTGCCCTGATTCGCCGAGGGGAGGGCCGGCATGTCTCCCACCGAGTTTCGATTGCCGTTCCGGCCCGCGGGTGAAACTCCGTCGCTGTTCACACCGTCCTCGTCAGCGTCCGAGCCGCCAGCAGAAGACGCGGACAGCTTCGCCGTTTCCGCACCGGCAGAGAGCTTCTGCTTACTGTTGAAAAATGCAATTATCGTCCGCAAGGTTCGCGGCTCGTGCGCCGGCATTTCGTCCACCGCCTGCAGAATGTCCATGTCGCTGATACCCGGGCTGAGTTTCTCCATGGATTTCACCGCGTCGCGCAAAGCGTGAAGCTTCGACTTTTCTTTCGACAAGTCGATCTCGATGTCGAAATTTTCTTTTTCATTGGAATTCGTGCCGCTAATCCTCGCCGCACTCTCCGCCCTGATGAGTGCCTGCTCATGGTCCTCCTGCTCATCATATTTTTTCCCAGCATGATCTAACCCGTTGCCATTGAGATCGTCCAGCACGTCCAGATAGTGCGAGTCCCCCCTCTCTAGCGCCGGGATGGATGAGTTTTCATTTTCTTCGTTGTAGCCCGTGCGCGGCGAATCATCGGAGATCTGCCGGCAAATGTCGTGGTTGGCTGCGGCCTTGTGCAAGTCGCTCATCTCGAGGGATTGGTTCAGGTTGTTCCCCGTTGTTCTCGTCGCGGGAGCATCAAGCTCCCCCGCTTGAGTCATCCTCATTGTGTCTTCATCTGCTCTCGCTCCCGTGGTGCCGTCGACTTTCAAGCGCGACCTGAGTCCTTGCAGCACCGAGGCGTTGGACTTTAGTGGAAACTGAAAATTCTTCTTCTTTCCCGACCAGCACATTTTGCTTGTCGAGGAAGGAAAGTGGTCGTAGTCTTCGCCTGCTTTTGCTTGTGGTCCCGGCTGCTGTATCATCCCGCGATCCTGCGTTCCTCCTCCATACGTTCCCTTCAGGCTCATTGTGGAGTTCCGCCGCAGCGCGCGCGACTTTGAAGCCGTGTAGTTCACAAGCTGCCACTGCGCTGCTTCCCCTCCGCCGGAAGAAGCCGGCACCGTGTTATTCTTATTTTCTCCACCCAGCAACTGTGGACCACCCGCATTGGACTCCGCCGCCGACGGCCTCCTTCCCCCTCCACCCACCACGCCGCCACCCCCCAACACCAAGCTGTACCCCCTAGCACCAACCTGCGCGACTGCGTTTATTTGCGTCCGCAGGTCCGTCGCGTTCAGCCCCTCGCGCTGCGTGCAGAGGCTGAGACCCCGCACGCTCGCGAACTCGCTCGCGAACAGGATCTTCTCCCGGTAGCGGGACTCCTTCTCCACGTTCAGCATCGACGCCAACTGCATCATGAGCCGCTGCACCCGCTTGTCCGTGATCTGCCCCTTGTTGTCCCGGCCCAGGTTGCTCGCCACAGCGTCGCCTTCGTTCTTGAATAAACGGTGCAGCTGGGGAATCAACAAATCCAGGATCTCGAAGTTGCAGTTGTGGAAGAACCAGTGCTGCTTCATGTGCCTCTGCTGCGCCTTGGACAGGATCTCCGCCTGGCACAGGGCCCGGTGGAGGAGAAGGGAGTGGTGCTGGGCGGAGTCGTACACCGTGAGCCAGTGGTAGAAGGGCGTGATCGTCGTCCCGTTGATGCAGATGGTGAGCAGCGCGATTCCGGAAACGTGGAAAGCGATCCGCGCGCGCGTTTCCAGCGGGAGCACGGTGGAGCTGGTGTCGGACTCAACCAGAATGGCCATGGCCAGGCCGACGGCGCCCCGCAGACCGGAGAAGACCAAAATTACGCACTCCTTGAAGGTCATGCCGTAGCCGGACCGCTTCAGAAACGGGTACAAAACAACCACAACAATAACCCGGGTTACGTGGACGAGGAAGTACAGAACCAAGAGCTCGACCCAGTCGCGGAAAAGAAGGTTCGCCTGGAAAGAGTACCTGTTCAAGTTCGTCGCCAATCAAGCTCTGCACGAGTAAGTACGTTCTATAGCGAAGCGGAGTGAAATAAAAGATTCAGATAACTGTAAAAGTTACTTCTACTTTTACCTGTATCCGACTACTCCTGCGAGCACGAAGATGAGTTCGTTGGAGATGAGCGCGAGGAACTGTATCACGGTGTGGTGGGAGTGCGACTCCGCGATCGAGTACTGGCCGGTGGCGCTCATCGCGAACCCGAAGGTCACGATGGCCAGCACCGCACTCACCTCGATTTCGTGGTGGTCGGCGATGAAGAAGGTTCCGTACGCGCCCAGGATCACCACGAACAGCCCGATCTGGTAGTTCTTCGCCTTCTTGTTGTGGCGTAGGAAGAACAGCGTGATTACGAAGATCGCGAGCCCGACCAGCAGCCCTCCGAACGCCAAGTAGGCGAACTGCAGCGTGGTCTGCACCGGGGAGAACACTTTGATGCCCTTCGCCAGGTCGAAGAACACGAGGAAGAGCAGTACGCCCGAACCGTCGTTGAGCAGGGCCTCGCCAGAGATGAGCAGCGTCAGCTTCGCGGGCGCGTGCAGGTCGTGCAGCGCGCCGATCACCGCCACGGGGTCGGTCGCGGACAGAATCGCGCCAAGCAGCAGCGCCTCGGAAAACGAGAACCCGCGCCAGGCGTCGTCGCTCCTGCCGGACGAGGGGACACCAGGAGCTCCTTCATCGGCGGTGGTTGTCGCCTGCTGCTCGCCACCGTTCGCGCCGCTCCAGAGCCCCGCCACCCACGCGAAGAAGTTGCCGAAGGAGCCCTCGACCAGGGACGCGCTGTCATTCGAAAACGCGAACATTTTGCCGAAGGTGAAGAACAGCACCCCGCCCGTCAACACCGTGTTCAGAATCGCCCCCGGCAGCGCCAACAGCAGCGAGCTGGGCAGAACCCGCCGCCCCACGTGCCAGTTGGTGCACGCCGAGTCCTCGTACAGCAACGCGGGGAGGAGGACCCAAAAGATCACCTTCGGGTCGATGTTCTGCGCGACGTGCACGGCTTCCGCAAGCTCGTACTCCGGGCACGAGAGCGCGAAGTGGCTGAGCCCCAGCCCCGCCGAGTACAGCATCACGGAGTGCGGGAAATCGAAGGGCAGCAGGTCGGCAAGCATCTGGCAGATCGCGGACACGAACAGCGCGGAGAGAACGAAGTACAGCGGGTAGAACGCGTTGGAAAGCAAGTGCTCCGCACCGGTAAAGTCGACGAGGCAGATAGCCAGGTAGGACTTGTAGTTGCGAGCGCGGTCGCGGGCGTCGGTCTCCGTCTGGAAGTACAACTTGGACGATCCCTGGTCGTAGTAACACCCGGCGTGCTTCATCAGGTCGGGCGGAGTCAAGGGGTCCACAGTGAGGAAGTAGCTGTGGCTGTCGGTGTCGCTGTCGTGGTTAGCAACATGATCCGTCGATCGCGCTCCCTCTGAGCGCCGTTCCGCACCAGGCTTAGGAACTGCACGCAGGCGCAGGGGCCCCCGACCAGAGGAGGTGGACGAAGTTGCCGATGATGCTTTGTTCTTTTTTGCCTTCTTATCGGCGGCAGCGGGGGCGGATTTGCTCCGCTGCGGCTCAGTTGTTGATTTGGTTCTTTCACTTTCCGTATCCAGATAAAGATCCCTTTGTTGGAAGATGTCTTCTGGTTCCTGCTTCTGCTGGCCTCGGCTCTCTTGAATTTCTCGTTGAGACTCCTCCTGAATAGGGGACAGTCTCAGCGGTGCGCTTCCTGTCCTGCTGTCGCTGTCCAACGTCAGAGTGCCTTCCAAGAGCGCGTCCATGCTCGCTTGGGAAAGGCCGGAAGACCAGAACGGTCCCGCGGAGGAGGTCTCTGAACCGTCGCGATCAGCCTGCGTGTCGCCGTCCTCCTCCTCGCCTTTCGACCGAGCCGAATGAAATAACGTCGAGGTAGAAGAAGTAGATGCTGCGGACGACAAAGATGCTGACGAAGAGGAAGATGATGCTGATCCTGCGGTGCTACTGCCCAGTGGAAACCCGAATTCGCCCACCTCGCGATTGTCGAGCGGTGTAAAGTCGTCGACCCCACGCGAAGATCCTTGATCGGAATCGTCGCTGCTGGTGCTGTGATGCTGATGTGACACAACGCTCCGCTTCCTCAAATGGAGTTCGTTTCGTGCCACTTGCTCACACTCGCCGACGGACTTTATTTGAAGCCTCTCCGGGCAGCGTTCCACCGTCAAATGGTACAGGTGGTGCGGTAGGGAAGATGGGGAACTCGAACTCCCCGCCTCATGAGTATTTCCGGAGGTGGGTGATGACGATAACCGGCGTCGTTCTTGTCGGGCCCCTTCCGCGATGTCCCCTGGTTCAACAAATGATGTTCCTGCTTCAGCATCGTCATTTTTTGAAGGATAGAGCTGGTGCCCAATATCGTATTGCCCCGGAGGTCGCTCTCGTTTTCTAATCCCACTGTAGTCTTTGAGCAAAAGCAGAGGGAGGCCGGCCAGGGCCAAGGGCGCCACGTAAGTTCGGAGGACAGACGCGCGGCAAAGCCGGGGCTTCATGGTTGCAGCTGGTCCTGCAGCTGTAGCACGGGTTGGAAACTGCCGGTGCCGAGCAGAAACGCAGTCATCAGAGATTGCGACTCCAGTCATTGATTTATTTCCGTCGTAGTTTTAAAAGAACATATCACTTAGCTACAACAGGTGCAGTGCTGCGAAAGCTGTGCCGTGCGCATTAGAATGTCTGTGAATCTGAGACCTGAGTGTCTGTCTTTTTGTTTTTTTTTCATATAGATACGATCTTGATATTGCGTTTGCGCTCCCGCATCCACCGCATGTTGCGAGAGCGAGGGTGACCTTATGGCTGGGTAGGAGATGCAGAAGGCGTAGGCGCCTAGGCCTACGCTCAGAGTCACTGACTCTGAGTCAGAAGTGCACTTTATGTATCTATTCTTACGCTTAGTCTCTCTGTTCTTCGTCTTCTCATTCTCTCCTTGTTCTTTATTTTTGTTGAAGAACACAGTGTTGTTGCGATGAGATCAGGGAAGTAGGCATCGACCACTTCACGATTGCAGGTCCAGTTTGAAGAACGCGTCCGAACCGCGCAAGAACCTGTCCTCGCCCAAAGAAACAGCAAGACATATAGAAAGTGAAAAAAAATATAAAATAATCGCCTGCCATGCAATCAATCGTAACGCAGAGGTAGAAACCGCGTCTCATCGTGCACTAGATGCAGAGTAGTTTCGAATATTTGTGCTGCCCCTCCTTAGCTTACATGACTGTTTCGCGGATGTGTAAATTACAATTTGAATTTCTTTGGAAACTGCGCTGGAAATCGACAACGACATCGAGCTCGACTTAGATGTGAGGTTCAGTTTTTTGCAACGGTAGTACAATTACAAAGCTCTGGAAGTATTGGAGGATGTGTGTGTTCGTGCTGCTGCCCGCCCTGTCCCTGTGCTGCCTGTCGGAAGCGGTACTATTAAGTGCAGCATGAAGATGAATGTACATGTACTTCTAGTTCCTATCCCTGGAGTTCTACTTGGCGGGCGTTCCTGTGATCACGCGAACGCATTGCTCCGCCCTGCTCAATCATTCAATGTGCCAACGTCGCATACTTGAACTTGTGTCCATTTTCTCTCCTCACTTTCGCCCACGGCTGCTCCCGCCCCCCCGGCGCCGTCGTGCACCTGGTGATAATTCAATATGCCATTCTTGAACTTGATCTATATGTATATTTATTGTCGACATCAATTTGATGTGATGTTGATAACTACGACACACTGCTGGGATTGAGTTTGAGGTGAAAGTAGGCTAGTACCTGCGGCGGCCCTTCGCATCATTCCCGTAGCACGGCGCATGGTTGGTCTTCGCATCATCTTCATACTCTGGCGCATCATCCGCGCCCGTCGCGGCGTCCGACTCCGCAGAACCAGCGTCCTCCCCAGCGTCCGCGAACGTGCGCCCCGCAGCATCACGGGCATCCGCACCACCGTCCGTACCTCGAACCCGTGGTCCAAAGCTTGTTCACGTGCGCGGCTTGTTCCTCGCCCGACGCCCACGCGGCCTCCACCACGACGCGCAGCCGCCATCATCTTCGCGGCCCGTTTTCTCCTCATTTTCATCGCCGTGTTTTTCTTCTTCCTCAACAAAGCGATCTTCATCTTCACGAGGCGTTTCTCCTTTTCCACGCGCTTGACTTGCTTGGCTTCGAGGACCTCCTTCCTTTGCAGCGCCGCGCGCCGCTGCTTGAACTTTGACTGCAGCGAAATCACCCGCCTTCGCGCGGCGCGGAGCTGCGCTTTCAGTTTCGGGGTAAGGTTCCGCTGGACAGTCGGCGCCAGGGCCCTCGGGCGCTTCTTGGCGACGCGGGGAGCCGCCGCAACTCTCATCTTCGGAGGTCCCGCGCGTCGCTTCATGATGGTCCCCATATTGCGACCCATTTTTCTTCGCAAAGTAGCCGCACTGGACTTGGCGTTTCCACCTCCTGGAGCGGAGGAGGACTTCTGCTCGCGAATTTTCATGGCGCGAATCTTCTTCCGCATGGCGTGCCGCAAGCGCATCCGAAGCCGCTCCAGCCGCGCGGTGCGCTCGGTGAGCTTGCGCGCCATCTTCTGCTGCGGGTTGGCCGCAGCACGCATCTTCTTCATCATCCGCATCGACGCCATTTTCATGCGAGGACTGCGCATCATCTTCTTCTGCATTGCCGCCCGCATCATCATCTTACGTCGCATGGCGGAGCGCATCTTCATCCTGCTCACCATCGGAGTGCGCATCTTCATCTTCATCATCGGAGCGCGCATCTTCATCCTCATCACCGGGGAACGGCGCATTTTCATCCTCATCGGGGAACGACGCATTTTCATCCTCATCGTCGGGGAAAGGCCGCGCATCTTCATGGCCGCAGTCGACATCGTGTACTTGTTCATCCTCATCTTCCGTTTCACAGAAGACGACTGTCCGGCCCTGCTCGTCGGATACGGTTTCGTGAAACGAGATACCCGGGCCGCAGCCCTCGCCTGTCCGGCCAGGCTCGGGTACTTTTTCGTAAACCGAATGATCTTGCGCGAGAGGTTTTCCTTTTGCTTCAAGATGTTCCTCTGGTTCGCTTTTGCTTTTGCCGCCGCCGCCTTGCCTCGGTTTTTCGCCACGATGGCGTGCACCAAGTTGTCCAGCTTCTTCTGTCTGAGGAAGGCAGCCGCACGCTTACGGATTTCCGCGCGCTCCTTGCCTTTGGCACCGATGCGCTTCACCAAAGCGTCGATCGCGAGCTTGCGGCGTTTATTCGCAGTAGCAGCAGACGCCTTTTTATCTCCTTGCAGAGCCCTCCTCGCGATGCTGTCGAAGCGGCGAAGCTTTTCCGCTCGTGCGGTTTGTTTTCGTGCAGCTGTTTTCATGACCCCACCCGGTGCCCTCGTCGTCCGAACGGGAGCCGTGGAGGCGGCTTTCATCTTCATGGACATGCGTCTTCGCTCTTTTGCGGCAATTCGGCTTACGAGATTGTCGATCCTCTTCTGCTTCACGATGGCCGAAAACTTGCGCTGCACGTCGTGCTTCTCCAGGTTCTTGGCCACAATGCGGCTCACCAGGAAGTCGATCGCTGCCCTCCCCTGCTGGTTCGTTCCTGTTCCACCGTTCGCCTTAGTGGTCACTCCTGGCGCGGACGCGGACGTCTTCTTGGTTGATCTGGAGGTTGGTGTGGTCCTGGTCACCGATTTCTTCGCGGGGGACGTCGTGGCTTTTGACTTCAGAAGGCTCTTCCTTCCCGGCTTGCTCGCCGCCGCCCGCCCGGCGATCCGGCGGACAAAGGCGTCGATTTTTTTTCTCTCCGTGTCCCCCTTCGCTTTGTTCTTCCTCTCGATCGCTCTCACCAGTGAATTCAGCCTCCGGAAGGACGCTCGGTTTTTCAAGGCTGCCAGTTCGGTTTTGGTCAGTTCCTTGGCCCCGGGGAGCATCGCGGATTGAATTTTGTCCCTCCCTGCGACCGTGTCCTCCAGTGCGGACTTAAGAATTTGGACCGCCTGCCAACGCAAGTGCGCGTTTTTGGTCTCGATGTTGCGGACCAGCGTGTTGAGGCGCTTCATCTGTTTCGTGTTCACGGTCATCTGCTTCGACAGCAGCAGTTTCTGCATGCGCGCGCGCTGCGAGGTGGACGAGGCGGAAGTACTTGTGGCCCCCGCGGTTTTGGCCACAGGAGCCTTGGAGGCGGGGGCGCGTTTGGTCTGCGTTTTGTTCAACGGGCGCGGGGCAGCCAATTTATTGGTGCTGGTCCGCTGACGATACACAGCGCGCGCGGGGCCGACGGGAACCAGGGCGCGCTCAACTTTCGGGTGCGCGGTTGTTTTGGTAAGTAAAACGAAGTTTTCCGCGATCTTCGACTTGGACTTGGCAGCAGTTGCTCTTGCTGTCGCTTTCCGACTCACGGCGGTTTTCATGCGGCTGACGGCCGACCTCATCTTCATCACGGTTGCCTCCCGGTACACAGCGCGTCGCGTCGCCATCTTCATCTGCTGAATCTTTCTGGTCATTCTTGATGTTGCTGCGGCCATCTTCATTTTCGCTCCACCGCCCCGAGCACCACTTCCGAGCGCGCCATTGAAGCGCACACTGACCGAATGGATGCCGACCTTCTTCGGTGCGACGATCTCGACGAGCCGCTTGTTGCGCACGTGCGCGCTTCCACCGCGGCCGCTCCTGGCGACCTTACTGAGTTGTCTCTTGTAGTTCGCGATTCGCTGCTTCGCGACTTTGACCCGGGTATTGATGACCCGCACTTCGTTCGAGGTGTGCCGTGCGAGTTGCCGCATCCGGTACATTTTTCCGCCGCTCGTCTTGCTGCCCTGCAATTGCGCTCCCGCTCGCGCCATATTCACCGCAGCTGTCTTCGTGCGCATCGGCATCTTCTTGGTAGCAGCAGCCGGAACAACTACGGACTTTGCGTTCTTCATCTTCATCGGCGCATTCTTCATAGGAATGGACTGCCCCGCAGACCGCGGTTGCGTCGGCAGGGCACTTCCACGCAAGGGTGGCGCGCGGCCGAGCCCCGGAGGGAAGCCAGAGCTCTGGAACCGCTGCTGAAACTGCTGAAACAGAGCACTGCGGCTCGGCGCGGGCATCCGCAAAAAGAACGCGCTTGTTGGCGTCGGGTTCGACGTTTGGATCTGCTGGCGAACCAGGTTGCCGGCAGGAGCCCCCTGGGGACCTCGGACACGAGAGAAAAATCTCTGCGCCGCCGACAACATTATCTTGGGTGTGAAAGTGATTTGATTCTAAGCTTGTGTCGTGTGATTAGAGTCAGTGGGAGATGCAGTGAGCTCAGTTGTGGTTTTAAATACTTGTGGTTTCAACGAACGAAATGAAGAGCGGGTAAATGAAAGAATCACACCTGGAAGATGACGGGGCATGCGTAGAAAGAAGCACAGATTGTTGCAGCAGCGACAATCGCAAGAAATCACGCAATGGCACGGAGACGGACGGATACAGCTGCAACAGACATACTGCGACGCCGGAGGCGACCGAATCTAAGCGGGTACTTTTTGTTCCTTCGTCAATCCACGGGCACGGAAACCGAACTTCAAGCGCATAAAGCCACGACTGCATCTTCTTGTATCAGACGGATTGAGGACACAACGTCGCTGCATTGAGGGTCAATATTCATCAAACGACTGTAACCATTAATTTGCTTCATCACAATTTCTACGGAAACTCTATGACGACTGGGACCGAGGAACGGGGACAGAAACAGAGACTTTTCAACGGCGTTCTTGTTGACCACGGAATAAAACAAAGCTGTTTATTCGCAGGCACATTGTTCATCGGCGGGCAACAACAACTCGAGCTTCTTTTTCGTTCTTTCTTCCAGTTGCAGTTTCTGTCTTTGTCCTTGATCTTGCCGTGGCGCTGAATCCATGATCGTGTCCGCCTCCTCCAGACACGTACGTAGTTAATTACAGTAAACTACATTTTGATTTTCTTCACCTCGCTGATAGATCCGAAGGTATGTTGACGACACGAGCTAATGGCTGCGGCTGCATCTTCTTCGCGATCGGATACTGACAGGAAACGATCGGAGTGGTCGCAGGCCGTCACTTCTGCATCTTCTCACGCGATCATGCAGAAGTGACGGCCACTCGTCGAAACGGGCGGCGAGACACTCCTTGCTTGCGTCACGTTGTCTAGTGCTAGTCAGAATGTCAATAGTGGTTTGACCAATCAAAACAAATGTATGCCTATGCCGTTGTCGGTTCTAGCGGAGCGCTCGCTGCACGGTACAAAGGTCAAGGTCGGCAGGGAGGGGCACTTGGGTCGTTATATTTGGTTGCTGATGCTGGGGTATAGATACTAGAGATAATTGATGATCATGTTCGTTGATCACAACTTCGACAATTTATTTTTAGTACTGCTCGAGCTCATCCGTCCTCAAAATCAAAATCATGATCAACAACATCATTCATTTGCATCAGCATCGCTATCGTCGCACGTGTCTGTGCTATAAGTAAGTCTCTCTAAGTACATACACCCGTCGCCGTCGCAATTTCTCAACTCGTTCTCGTCGGCCACGGCTTTTCCAGTTCGTGCGGGATGCAGGTGAAGGCCTGCGACCACTCCGACTTCCACAAACCGCACTGCTCCGAGGTGTCCAGTCGGTTGTTCAGCCCGAAGAACTGTCCTCTCGCGAGCGAAAACGCCACCCGTCTATCGCTGGTGAACTGCGGCCAGTGCGGCAGGGAAGCCTTGAAGATGTTGCCCTGCGGCTCTTCTGTCTCTGCGGCGCGGTGCTGGCGTGAAGATTCATCGACTGTGATCAGTTGCGGGGCAGTCGAATTGCGCGAGGCGAGCATCGCGCGGCTCCCAGCCCAGGACGAGGAAAAGGACGAAGATGAAGACTCCGGCGCTGCAGAGAATCCCGTTCTCGTCGAAAGGCCGCCGATCGTCGTCGACATATCGGAAAAGCCGCGACTCTTGTCGTATTCCTGACCGAATGCGGGGGCTGCTGCGCGCGGTGTGACCATCACCGAGAGCGGTCTTGGTTGCGCGCGAGCGGTTGCGGAAGAAATGAGGGGCGCCGGCGCGGCACGCGCACTCCCCCCACCGAACAAGCCGCTACTGCCGAACCCTCCGAAAGCGCCAGCCCCACTACCACTCGACATCGCGAGACCGGTCATAGATGACGTTCCAAACACAGCGAGACCGCATGAAAAATCCGAAGATGCACCTCCAGAAGATTCCCCTTCCGGCAGGAAGCGCTCGATGATGCCGATTCGTTCGCGGATTTTCGCAATCGCGGCCGCGTTGTACAATTTAAGTTCGTCGGCCAAGGTCTTCAACTTCGCGTGCTCCTGCTGCAGGTCCCTTTGCAGTTCGCACCGCTCCATCAAAAACCCGAAATCCGTCGGCAGGTGAGGGGACACCTGCGGCGGTTCCGGTTGCTGCTTCATCTGCTGCAGATGTTGAGGTCCATCCACATGTTTCACTCCCTCTTCTCGAGGATCACTCTCGACATTCGGGTCTCCGTTCCTCGCGAAGTTGACCCAATACCGAAGCATGCGGTGCGACAGAATCAGGAAGTCCTGGTGGGATTTCGCTGACTCCAATTCCGCCTGCTCAACCACGACTTTGGTGCGCGCAAGTTCGGCTCCGGGAGCGCTTTCTTCGCTGACGTCGCCTCCGGCGCGACGACGTGAAGAAGATGCTACCACGGTCCCAGATGATGAGTGTGCTCTTTCCAAAACGCTCCCTTCACCTTTGGCGGGACGCTTTTGCACTGCTTCTACTTCCGCAGGGGTACTATCTCCATCGCCCTCTCCTCCTCCCTGCGTCGCATCCTCCTCGATCTCGTCGAAAAGCGGGCCGCTTTCCCATCCGTGCGGCACCAGAGGCGTGTTCGCGTCGTCCTTTATGTAGTTGTTCGAATCCATGTAAGCGTACTCAAAGACTTTCACGCTCTTCTTCGCCAGCAAGTCGCTCGCATACTCCGTCTGGCACGTGTACTCCCAGCCCGTCAAAGCCCGTTCCGCGGCGAAGAACCAGGGCGCAAAGGTGTTCCACGTGTTCTGAGCAGCGCCTGAGAACACGGGGGCTGACGCTGATGTTGTCGAAGAAGTGGCGTTATTTCCGCTGGAGGAAGTAGTACTGGTGCTTGAAGTGCGACTCAAGCGTTCGGACACCCCGAGAATCTCGGCATTGGTGGCGGAGAGCCCCAGGACGATGCTGTTCATCATCTGCTGCTGGTCGACGAAACCCGTTTGCGTCTCCTCCGGATGATTTACTTTGACGTTGAGAACGGGAGCAGGCAGCTGCGCAGAGGCGAAACCTGTCGGCGGCTCGTAGATGGCGGGAAGGAGCGCTTTTGCTCCCGATTTCGGCTTGTACAGGTAGTTGAATGCCTCTGCGTTCCCATTCGCGGCGCCAGGAACAGGATATAATGGATATCCTCCATGCTGATCTACTTGTTGATGCTCCTCCAGTTGTTCGTGAAGATGGCTACTAATATGCTGGTCTCCCCCAGGATGGACGTAGCAGTTCGGACACGTGGTCGTGTTCGAGAACAGCGGCGTGAAGATCCCTCGCACCATGCGCTGGATCGGCGATGGCGGAGGCTGTTGCTTCTGGCTCGGGTGCCGTTCTTCATCCTCCCCCGGGGGCCGCGGCGCACCAGCTTCTACTGCGTTCTTCAATGAGGACGCCTCGATTTTCAACAACCCGGGACGCATCATCGGATCCACGACCTGCGGAAGCGGGTACGGCGGTTGCTCCAGCTCCAGGTCGATGACGACGCCGTCCAAATCGACCCCTACTTTTGCCCCAGTTCCTTCCTTCTCCACGTCGATGACCCGCGGCTCGCGCACGTCCTTCGGTTCGTACGCGATCGCGAGCTTTTTGTAGAAGTCCATGCTGAGATTGGGCGCACTCTCTTTCTCCCCGCCCTTCGCGGACGTCGCGTCCCCAAACGCCCAGTCCAGGTAGGTGAGAAACCCGTTTTCGTCCCGGATCCACTTCGGGTTGTCGCTGATGTTTTCTTTTTTCTTTCCGATCTCGCCCATGTACTCGACGCCATCGTCCCCCGTGTAGCCGTGCAGAACGGGTTTGTGCTCCGCAAAGTGCACGCCGGGGATGCCGAACGTGAGAATCTCCGGCATCGTGCCCCGCAGCTCCTGCTGGTCCACCAGCAGCGAGCTGTCGCAGCCCGAGAAGCACGGGGACGGCACGCTGAACGACGCCAGGTCGTACTCGGAAAGTTTCGACTGCGTCAGAAAGCGAGCCATGCAGATGCGCTTGTTGCGCTCCTGATCCTTCGAGGTAGTCGGTGCGCGTGGGCGAGCTTTTGCCTTGGCGTGCTGGAATCTCGTTCCTTGCAGGAAACTCAACCCGCCGCGCGCTTTGCTCGCTGCTCCTGCGGCCTTCGCCTTCGCTTTGGCCTTGGCCGTCAACGGCTTTGCCTTCGCCTTGTTTGTGCTAGCGGCCGCCACGGCGCTCTTCTTCGCGGCCGGGGGCGCGGCCAGCGCCGGCGAACTTCCGCGTAGCACGTCCGGTTCGAAGCACTTCGGCTTTTGCCGCTTGTGCTGCACGGCCTTCAGGTAGAGCTGCTCGAACTGGTCTTCCCCGACGCTGTCGAGCGGCGCGGTGCACCAGCCGTTGAAGCCTCCCGAGCTCGTGATCAGGCTCGAGAACAGGTCGAACGACTTCGGCGACAGAAAGTGCGCGCTGGCCATGCACGCCCCCGACGACTGCCCGAACAAAGTTACCCGCGTCCTGTCCCCCCCGAACGCGCCGATGTGCCGCTGGATCCAGCGTAGCGCCAGCCGCGAGTCGAGCAGGGACCAGTTGGCGAACGCAGGCTGCTCGTGCTTTTGGGTCTGCTGGATCGCCTTCAGCCCTTCCGAGCCGGCGTGCCCGAGGGTACCGGCACGGAACTGGAGCGACACGAAGATGGCGCCCCGCGGGTCCACTGCCATCATGTTCTTGATCAGCTGCGTGCCGTCCGTCTGCGCGCCGGCGGCGAAACAGCTACCGGTGAAATACACGAACACGGGCAGCAGCGCAGGCTTCGGCTTGTTGGGGGGATTGTGGTCCTCGTCGGCGAGAGCGTGGTGCGCGGCCGTGCCGTCTTGTTCCAGCACATCATCTTCCACCTTTCCCGCCCCCAAAGCAGACCCAGACTCTGCTTTCTGTTTCTCCACACCAGTACTAGCAGCCGCAGACACATCATGTTCTCGCGGACGCTTCTGTCCCCTCGTTCCACCGGATGCAGCAGCATAATTCGCGTTCGCGTTCGCCTTGCCCTTGGATTTCGGCTTAGGAGAACTATCCTGAAACATCTCCTCGAACTGTTGCTCCTTCACGAGGGACGAGTAGGCGATCGCGTGCTTTGTGGGCAGGGTGATGTCGAGACGGAGGCAGTTCCTGCTCGAGGCCTGCTCCTGCCGCATGTGAATGGTGCCGTCCTGGCACGCCGAGCGCCGATCCATCGCGAAAAAACGAAACTTCTCGACCTTCTTCTTCGGTTCTGCAGGAGCCGGTGGGCCAGAAACACTGGTGTCCAGCACCGTGGGAGGCGCGCCGCCGACTTTAGGGGTAGGAGCCTCAACGCCGGTTTTGAAAACTCCCCCCTCCCGCTGTTTGTGGGTGCGTCGGTTTTTCGAAGAGAGCGAAGCTTCTGATGTAGTTGACATGATGCCAGTACTGCCGGTGGTGGTGGGATCCGTGCCGTCTCCGGCATCAACAGCGTCGAGCTCCTTCAGTTTCACCTTTTCCACATCGACGTCATCAACGGAGTCACTGGTGGAAACCGCTCGACGGAGCGTCCTCGAAGGGGCTGCGGTACTTCCGGGGGCGAATATTTTTTCCGCATATCCGAGCTGGTCGTCGCGCGGGTCCGTCGGTGGCTTAAACAGGTCCGCCTGTCCAAAGGAGATGCCATGAAACGTGACCACCTCGCTTGACCACGCTTCCGCCACATAGGTCACCGTCGCCGTGGAGGGCTTGCTCGGTCGTGTTTCTGCTACAACGGCAGCGCCTCCGCCCGCAGCCACATTCGTCGACGGCCGAACAACTGCTTTCGCAGCTGCTTTTGCTTTTCCACCGACGTGCTTTCGAGTGGCCTTCGTCTTGGACTTGGGATTCGGAAGTCCAGCACTTTTCCCGCGCTTTCTTGCAGCCTCCGAGCCCATCGGGTTTGCCGTTTTGAAGTATCGCACGTCCTTCGCCTCGATGTGGATGCGAGTCGGAAAAATCTGCTTGTTCTCTTTGTTCGCACCGGAAGCCCCTGTGGTCCCTGCTGGTGCGTTAATAGCATTTTTCGTTTTCTTACTCGTGGCGGATAGCGCCTGCTTCGCAACTCGAATGATCTTGTCGCCAAATTGCGGAAATGCGACCTCAATGGTTCGCGATTTTTTCGAGGGCGCGCGCTTGACCTCACCGTACTCGCCGATGAGCCGCCAATCCCCAACCAAGTCCGACCGGTCCCGAACACGCACAATTTCGTGGGCAGTCCACGCTGTTGAGTTGTGAGTTACCACTCAATTTCGCTATCCATCGCCATCAAAACGGTATACTTACAGTTGGTTCGTTGATAAAAATCATGACAGTATTTTACTTCAGAAACAAACATGATCATGATGTTGATCTTGTTCTCGATGATCAAACAAGAGCTTATGCGTGGATACGTTTCACGCAGGTGTGGTAGGTTTGTCCGCCCATATTTCCGTTGCAGCCGCTGCCGAGGAAGCC
>RXOD01004381.1:0-23249 GCA_005223375.1 Amoebophrya sp. AT5.2
GGACCGAGGTGTGGGCCGAGAAGGTGGAGCGGATGAACAAGCAACCGGTAAGTGAGGAGCAGCAGCAAGACGCGGCACACATGCAGCAGCTGGCGTTCGAGCAACAGTTTCCATACCCCAGCATCGCGAACGCGGAGTATGAGGGAGACGGGGCCGTGGGAGGTGAAATAACATCGGGGAGTACTACTAAATTGCGGATGCGGATCACGGTGGACAAGAACGTGGAGCTGTTTTGCAGGAGCGCTGCGGTGCCGAGTGAGGTCCCCTGGGTGGACAAGCAGTGGTTCGAGAATTGCGAGTCGGCGTTGCGGTCCGTCTCGGTGGCCGCTGGGAGCGGGAAGAAGAACGCTTTCAACCTGTGTGGCACGCCGCAGGAGTTGAATGCGGTGGTGCGGCTGCTCTCCTACCGGGGCAACTGGGAAAAAGAGGCGGCCGGCGCGATCAAGAAGCGGGAAACCGATGCGCAGAACGACGCGATTCGGGACATGATAAACGCGCACTACGGCACGGCGTCCTTCACGCTTTTCCAGGGCTGCGCAGTCCAGGACGAGAGCTACGAACGACTGACTCTCGACCAGTACCGCGGCATCCAGCAGCGCGAGAAAGACCTGCACTCTAAAGCGAAGGAGAGCCTGGCCAAGGACGGTCGCACAACGACGACGACGACCCCACCGCCCACGACCGACACCGCGGAGCAGACGCCGCTGCCGGGGATGATACCGGGGGTGCCGAAACTGCCGCAGCCGAACGGAGCGCTGTCGCTGGCAGAGATCATGGACAGGTACGGCCACCTGGAACGGAAAAACGTGCTGGACTTCCGGGTGTTGAAAATTCTGCTCGACGATCCCGAGGAAGTGATTACGATCGCGGCCCACAGTGCCTCAAGGTGTTGGATGCTGGACCGCATGGCGGAGAGCTTGAAAACGAGCTACGGAAAGATGAAAATCATCGGCACCTGCGAGTGCGCGCAGGAAGGTACAGGTCTTCCCCAGATGGGGACGGGTTCTTTAGTACTATCTTGGTTAAACTGCTCTTTCTTTAGTACGTCTGTACGGCAAAGGTCTTCTTCTTCGCGATCGGAATCATAAGAACCCAGACTTAGCGGCGAACAAACGACAAACCCCGACAACTCACACATCAGACCCTGTTTGCGACCCCACCCCGATTACGAAGTCCGCGGTCCTCACGGTCTATCCCGTCCCTTACGACTTCGGCCTTTCGCAGGGTAAAACACGGCTCTCCGAGCTCGCCCAAACCAGCTACTTGCTCATTCTCGACGACGACTTCGTGCGCACGCACCACACTTGCATCGAGTGCATGCTCGCGAAAATGTACAGCTACTGGCACACTTCTTTTCTCCCGCTAGACCTCGTCGGCTTTCCGGTGCTGGAAGACGAAAGAAACTTCGGCGCCTACCGCGGCAAGTTCCGGTTGCAAAACACGGCTTTGTTTCTCGAGCCTTTTTACCACGGAAACGCGCCGGACGGATGTATCCGGGTCGATTTCTGCCCGATGGTGTACCTGGCCCGGACGGAGCGAATGCGCGGGTTCGTGTGGAAACCCGAGCTGAAAGTTGGCGAGCACGAGTACTTCTTCTACACGAACAAGCTGCGCGGCATACAAACCGGGGTGTGTTTCGACTCCTCGTTTGCGCACGCGCGACACAAGCCGAGCACCGCGGTGGCGAACTACCAGGGGCGGCGGGACCGGTTTCTGGACTTGATGATGGGCGCGTTTGGGGTCGGCGGCATCACGCGCGTCATGTACCTGTTCCGGACGTACCAGGTACAAACAATACTATTACTATCTAAAGAAGATGAAGAAGTCTTACACGCACGAGGATCCACAGAAGATTTGCCTTTGCAGCGTGTGCTTCGTGTACGTTCATCTTCTTCACGCACGACAAAAATCAACGCCAGATGACGGAGACGAAAGACTTTGACGAGCTGGCCGACCGGGAGGTCGCTCCGTGGGATATTTCCGACGATACCTGCGGCCCGGGGCAGGAGCCCGTGGCGCCCTTTGTTGTGCTGTTCGTGGCGATCCTCTCGCATGCGGAGCACGGGCAGGGCCAAAGGAACTACCTGCGCACCGGCAAGGCGTCCTGGCTGCAGAAGCTGAAGCAGATGGGGCAATTGTCCTACTCCTTCATCGTGCCGGGCGACCCGAGTCAGGTGAATGGGGTGCTGCAGGAGCAGGCGCAGTGGAACGACATGGTGTTCGCGCCGCACGAAGAGTGGATTCCGAAACAGGAGCGGGACAGCTACGAGCGCAAGTACCCGGCGAGCGACCTCGCGAAGGGCCTGTCCCCGCTCACGGGGAACGCGCCCGGAACAAACCAGCTCGCGGGAGGAGCAGCAGTCCCGCCCCACGCGCAGTACCACGGGCAGCCGCCGCATCAAAACCAACAGACGGTGCGGTCCCCCGAGTTCGGTGGTGGCCTGCTGCGCTTCGTTTTCGAGTTTCTCCGCAAGCGCTTCCAGTTCCGCTGGCTCCTCGTCCAGCAGGACGACGTGTACCTCCACCTCGGGACCTTTCTCGACGCGCTCGGCGACGCGGGGGAGCCGGAGAACAAGATCATCGGCGCCCTGTACAGCAACCCCGGGCACGAGCCGGAGCAGTTTGTCGACGGCGTCTCCTTCGTGCTCTCCCGGGACCTGTTCCAGGTGCTGACCCAGTCGGTGTTCCTCACCCGGGCGCGGGTGGCAGACACGATCACGGGCACAATAAACCGCTGGATCGGGCCGTTCGAAGTGACGAAAATCGCGTACCCGTACGCGAAGTTCCGCTTATTGGAGCAGCAGTGCCCGTTGGACGCGGCTTTTCTGCACCCGATCAACGCAGAGGCGATGCAGGTGATGGACACGCACTCGCGCGCGAACGAACCCCCGTGCTCCGTGTTCTACCGGGACGTAGAGGGGGTGGGTGCCGGAGGGGAGGGCGGTGGCGGTGGGGGACGGAGGGCGGAGTTGTGAAAACACATGGTCTGGAGAGGGGGAACGAACCTCGGGCGATCGATGAGACAATTGTCGCAGGCGGCGGTCGCTTCATTTCTAGCGAAATCCATCGACCCGTGGGTTTGCATCAGGGGCTTGTCCGAAATTTTCTTTCTGCAGTAGCACCCGCACGATTCCGCAATCATTGGGTTTTCTTGTCTTGGTCACGTACTGCTCCGCGCACGCACAAAATTGAAATGGAATTTCTGTGACTTGTTACGCGCCAGCGTCAAGAATACAGGTTTTCGGAATCTCGTACCTTTAGACTCCACAGTTCGAGAAACCGATCGACTGGTGGAGTGATTTATCGTTTTCACATCTAACGAACGCACGGGAGGGATAACGCGAGCGACAAAATAACCGATGACGTGGACATTCTCTCTAATATGTGAAGACGCCTGCGCCAGTCGCTGCACTGGCCGCGTATAGCTTCCCAGAGCCCGTGTGTTCATTGAAACCTTGCGTCGCACAGGTCCCCTGCAGTCTTTTCCTGGGCCACTTTCAAAGCGAGGCCGAGGTCGAGTGTTTCATCGTGGAATTTGCGGTTGGTTGGTTCGCGTTGGCGTCAATCTTAGCATCGGGTCCTTCATTATTCCGACTCTATGCTGCACTGTTCGGAACGGATCTGTTGAGCTTGCGCTTCTTTCTGATTTCGTTTCTGCTCTACTCTGCTTAGATTTTCGTTCTGGGACTGGCGGACGAAGCCAATCAGTTCCGCCCGGATCGCGTTCGATCTGACAAACGCATCTCTTTGCCATTCTTCGGGTACACTCTGGCGCTTTATTATCGTGTTGCCAGTAGGTAGCTTAGTCTTCTAACTCTTCTTTCTGTTTCTCTTTCTTCTTGACCACTTTTTTTCTGAATGGAAACCGAGAGGCGGCGCCCGTGTAGTAGCACCGAGGTAACAAATTGGTCAGCAGCAGCATGGTAGTCTTGCGAAGTCCATGTTTCCGCAAGGCCGCCTCGCTGTGCACGGTCACGGTGGTTGTGGCTGCCGGCAGTATCCTTGGGCTTCCAGAAGAAAAAGGCTTGTTTCTACAGCCTGCGGTGGAGAAGGCAGTACAAGACGCGGTCGGGGTGATAGACGCGTGCAAAAAATGGGACGACGAATTTGGGCTGCCGATCTTCGACCGCATGAAGGCCCAGCAGCCGAGTATGAAAGCCTGCCTGGTGCGCATGGTGGCGCGGTTGGCCCGGGACGCGAAAGTTGTGGTATCGCTGCGACAGCCATTTGTTTACGGAATGTTTGGCAGCCAGAGTGTCATCGAGATATCTTCCGATCCGTGAAATTTAAATGGCAAAACATTCCAGAGCTCTCAGATCGGTTTCTCATGGTTGGATTACGAATTGGGTAAATCATCATCATCAATGATCGATGGAAGCCGAAGAGTACGACAAAATTCGACGTAAAAAACCTCCGCACCGTCACCGCAGAACGGCGCCTACCGCATAGTGCACGACGCGTATCCGGACTTGCTCGAGCCGTACATGCTTGATTTGTCGCGAGACGTCCAGCATCAGCTCCGGGAGTACTCGAAAGACTCGGATGAGTGGTACTACTGGCACGGCCTAAAGGCGTCTCTGCCGCAAAAACTGCTTCTCCTGCACGCGTACTTCAAGGAGGCAGTGGCGAAAGCGGACACTGTCGATGGGGGCAAGCTGCTGAAGCTGACGCCACATTTGGACCTGAAAATCCATTTAAAGGAAGACGACGATTTCGACGAGCGGTGGAAAAAGGAAAATCCGGGCGCCGAGCCGTTGCCGGAGGAAGAAGTGACGAATCGCCGGTTCGCGGTGCGGTCACTGCGGAAGTTGCGGAGCAAACTGATCTACGAGGTGGAGGGCGGTAGGGATGGTGGTGTTGGGGAAGGCGTTAGTACGGACGTGAAGCACTTGCTCGTGACCAGCGAGACAGTGAAAGCGGGGGGATACGCTATACGAGGAGCAAGTGACTCCGCAGAATCGAAGGAAGCTTTTGAGACGGTGGTGTGGACGGGGGACGCGCCAAAAGTCGCTTCGGCCGTAGAGACGTGGAAGGGCGGAGCATCAAATGTACTTGCAGGGTTCGATTTGGCCGTGTTTCCGATGCGGTTTTTGCGCCAACTCGGAAAGGTGGTGAAAAAGGCGGATTCCGCCGCAAGCATGCAGTCTACGTTGACTGGCCTCGCGCAGGAGCGGGACAGACGCTTTCTCCTCCCCGAGGAGCTGAAGGAGAGTGCACCGCAAAAGACGCTTTTCGGGCTGATCCTCGACGCTTGCCCGTCGGAGCGGAAGCTGCAAAAGCTCGACGTCGAATTTAACGGTCCGGACGCGAAGCAGCCGGGGGACAAAATGTTCCGCTACCTTCTGGTGCCGCACAGCGTGCAGAACCCGTGCGGCGTGGATGCAGCGAAGCTCGGCTTCGTGCTGATCGCGGACCCGGGGAAGTTTCCCCTTGCGAACAGCGCGGCGGGGGACCCGGCGGGACCGCGGATCACCCACGAGGACTACCTGTTGGAGGACGGCAACGAAGCCGCGGAGCCGTACTTCCCCGCCGACCCCTTCAAAAAGTGGATTCCGGAGGAGGCGGTGATCAGCGAAGTGCAGAATTTGCCAGTAGTCGTGCGGGGCCACCGCGGCGGGAAGATCCAGGCTCTGGACCCCGCGGCCGCGGTAAAAACCGCCGACGAGGCGGCGCTGCAATCGGCGGGTCTGCTGCTGCGGAGGGACCACGGTCCCTGGACGCAGCCGTACCACCCCGATGCGAACGGGAAATCCTCCTCGGCGGGCTTTGCACCGCCGTTTTCGTATCCGGCCGCCTTGGTCGAGAAGCTGCAACAGGCGGGAGAAGTGGTGCCAGCAGGAGCTGGGGCTGCCGCGGCCGAAAGCGGAGCGAAAATCAGCCAGTCCGTTTTTGCGGGCGGGGGCATCAACGCGAAGCACTTCGAACAGATGGACGAGTACAAGCGGCAGTTTTACGAGAACGAGGATTTGATCATCGCGGAGGACTTTTTCGACCGCGACACGTTCGCGAAGATCGAGGCGGAGTCGCACCGGCTGTGGTCGGCAGAGGAAATGGAGCCGAACTGCAACCTGGACGGGCGCGACCGCCTCGGGGGCTACGTGCTCGACGACCTCGACCACCACTTCAACCTTCCCGGTGGACATCAGGGCGGTGTGTCCTTCTACCAGCTGATCTACAACAACCCCGCGCTCCAGTACTGGGTGTCCTACATTTACGGCAAGCGCATGTGGGCGAGCGATTTCCCGATCGAACTGCGGGAATACGGGGACGGTAGCAGCGGAATGCGGTGCCATCGGGATCTCGCGCTCTTCGCGGACGACTCCATTGACGCGGAGTTCGCTTTCACCGTCGCGAACTCGTCGCCCACACACGAGGTTTCCTTCACCGACAGAGCAGGTAAAAAGTTGCTTCGCATAAATAAATTTTTGTGTCCTCGCGGCGCCCCGGAAAATCAATCCAATCGCCCCACACACACACTTCTTCTTCTGGCACAGGGAAGGAGCACCGGTTGAAGCCGAAGGCAAACACGTTGCTGATGGTGCGGCCAAACGCGAGCCTGCACTGCGCGCATGGCGTCGATCCCGGCAGCTCACGGCAAATGATGAAATGGATCTTCACGGGGGCGTACAAGAAAGACCGTCGCTTCGGCATGTACGCCAAGAACGACTGCGGGAAGCAGAGCTTGAGCTGGAAGGCGCTGATGGCAAAAAAGTCGAGTTCTGCGAAGGGAGGTGGGCAGGGGGGAGGTGGGCAGGAGTTGTGACGTTGCTTTGCACCGACAAATAGATCAATAAGCACCATACTCGACGAAAAATAGGCTAGTGCCATTAGTTCCTAGTCACTGAACCCCTCCGGCTGCTGCGTGGTGTGCCTTTTCATCCGTCGTGCGGCATGGGGCTACGATTAATGCCGATCCTTTTCCGATTTCCAAACAGTAGCACGCCGATGCCTAGTCTCCTGTTTCATTCAATCAATAAGCAACACATTGTTCGAGGATTTTGTGAATAACGGTGCGCGCGAAACGTTTCTTCCGACACATCCTTGGCAACAGCTGTATCACCCACTCCTCATTTGCCGCAGCTCCTGCGTCGCGGACTATCTGTGAAAAGAACTAATTGGCGACATCCGTATCATCCACTTCTCATTTCATGGAAAGACAAAGACCTTCGTCGAGGGTGAATCAAACTAACTGTGAATACTTCAAGAAGCATACTGCAAACATATGTGCACACATATGTGCACACATATGTGCACACGCGACAGCATCAAACGCTACTTTCTCATAGGGATTATAGCAACCCCTTGACGACGTCGACGATGTGAAGTGTCCACCTGACCATTCTCGCAAAGAACGATCATGAGAAAGACAGGAGAGCAGTGATGAAGAAGGTGAAGCTTACGAGTAGGCGTGCTAAAAAGGCGACGGAGTGATAGGGTAATATGAGCAGGAGTGCATGTGGAAGGAACAGAAAGATGGAGCGAAGTGTGCTGCCTCTGCGCTACAGTAAATCATCATACATATGAAAATTGAAAAATTGTGCATGGCTACGTAAGTAGTCAAATCGAACGTAGTGCCTCCACCATCTGTTGGTTTTTCGCTTTCGCGGGACGCCAATCAAAAAATGTACAAACTGAATCCCGTGGAGGCGGTTCGGGCCCAGATCCTGATCGACAATGCGGTGAAGAAGCTCAGTTTTCTCTCCAACCTCGGCGGGGGCGAGCGCGACGAACTGACCCAGTTCATGGGCGACGAAATTTCCCGCATCATTCGCGAGCAGCGGCAGCTGGAAAAACAGTACGAATCGCTCATCCACAAGCGCGGCACGTTGAAGGGGCTGATGAACAAGGCCGAGTTCCAGAAGGTGCAGGGGAAGATCGTTGAGGTGAGCTCCGCCCTGCGCGAGAGCAACCAGGCGCTGTGCAGGAACCTGAAAGAGAACCCGAACGCGCAGGGGAACCTGATAAAAATGTTGCAGGAGCGCGCGAGGATACACACCCTGCTGGAGGATTCGAGGAAAGAACTGCAGCGACCGGTGGGGGAGCAGGGCTTCGCAGGGCTGGTTACGAAGGCGGAACTGGAGCGGAAGGATCAGGTACTAGGACCTTCTGATAGATACTTTATTCTTGGTTCATCTTTTGTCCTCCGATGCTCGTGAGCGGGAAAAACTTCTACGACTACATGATAGATTTTTGTAATACTTATCACCGGACGCGCTCGCACCACGGACCAAACAAACATACATCACACACTCGCGACAGGACCTCTTGTTCGAGGTGAAGAAGCGCGAGAAGGAGGTTTCTCTCGCCGTGAAGTCCCTCGAGCAGGAACTTGCGCAGGAGTACGCCGAGTACGACAAGGAGGTGAAGTTCACCATGCAGGAGCTGCGCACTCTGAAGGAGGAGCTGCAGAAGAACAAGGCGGAGTCCAGAATACTGCTCAACACGGAGGAGAAAAAGTTGAAGGCGCAGGAGCAGGGACTGGCGCGCATGCTGGGGCAGAAGGAGGTGGCGCTTTCCACTGAAATAGAGGGGTTGGAAAAGACCAAACGCGACGAGCAGCTGGCGCACGACAAGTCGCACGACTTTCTGGCGAAGAAGTTGGAAGACCTGACGGCGCAGAGGGTGGAGTGGGCCGAGAAGTACTCCCTTGCTTATGCTTTGTTGTCACACCTTGGATCTTTGTACTTTTACGGCTTTTTATCGCGCGATGAAGATGATTCGTGAGGTAGCGCTAGAGGGGGAGGATCGATTTCCGCGCGAAACGACAGGTACGACAAGGACACCGCCGAAAAGCAGGAGGTGCTGGCGAAGATTCGCGATGAGTCACACACGTGCCGGACCCGGCTTTTTGAACTGCGCGAGCGCCAGGCGGGGGAGGAGGAGAAAAAGGCCGAAATCGAGAAGGAGCAGAGGTTTCTCCTGCAAGTGGAGAAGTGGCGCTCGGGACAGGAAATCGACATGGCGAAGGGAATTTTGTTCCTGCAGTCGGAGGGACGGGCCTACATCGCCCGCGTGGCGGCCGCAAACGCCAACAAAAAAGGAAAGAAGGGGAAGAAGGGCAAGAAAAAGTAAGTCGAGCGTGGGGCGCTTCTTCGTTTGCCATCTAGGAATTTGCGTTTTCATCACGGGCGCGTGACATTTTGAGTACAATAAAGCAACGACGACCTCCACTTGCTCCGGATTTTTGTTGGAAAGCTGTTTCTGGTCCGGATTTTTCTTCGAAACGTTGGGATAATCTACGTCCAGCTCGGAGCCCGGGTCAAAGCGTAGCTGCGAAATAGTGTTCGTCGCGCTCGTTAAGCGTCCCGTGCGATGTGCAAATGGGAGTTTTCGTGCGCAGTTCGGCGCTGCAGATACGTTCAGCGGAGTTTCGAACTGCGATCAGGTCTAAAGTTATCGAATCTAATCTGTCGTGTACTTATGTTGGCGTTCCGATACCTGTTGCTCGAGTAAAAAAATGCCGTCTACCAGATTTGCCCTGGTGATGGAAAGTAGCGGTTTTTTTTTGGTGGTTTGTTCGCAAATCTGTTTTTTTTCTGTTTCGAGGGGATCGACCGTTTTTTCGCGCCTTTCAGAGCTTTCTCCGGCGTGAATGTGCAAACCGCGTTTCACTTCTTTCTTGTCGGGTTTTTCCCCAGGCGTGATCATGCGCGGCTACGGAACCCCAAGTACTACACGCACCGCTTTACTTTTTGGTTAGTTCTTAAGGAAACTGCACTCGTATCTTCTGTACTAATCTTTTACTCCTCGTCGATATCCATATCGATTTTTGTGCCCAAGCCCGACGTTTTGATGAAAGCTAATCATGACTGTACCACGCAGCCCGGCGATGAATTTCGGAGGTGGTGATCATCTCGAAATAGGATATTCGTCCTGAAGGAGAAAGGGGTTTGAATGGGGAAGTAGAATCGGAGCCAAATCCAAATGAACGACTACATGCGACACCGCGCGGGGCAGCTGCACCCGAATCCGCACGTGCACGCGCAGTGGTGGAATAAACAGTTGTCCAAGCACCGTCACGGGATGTCCAACATCATTTCGCCCGTGAAGAAGATGATGACCTCCGGCACACCCCAGATGCCGACTTCCCGAAGGCAGTCCGTCACCGCTGGACTCCTCCTCGGTGGCGGGCACAGCGGTGGGACGGTTGGGGGGAACGTCGGCGCGGGGAATCAACAGGAGAGCCGAGTCAGCTCGAGCACAACAACCGCGGAGAGCGGGGGAATGGAGGGTGTTGGGGGAACCAGAGGCGGGGAGAACGGAGGCGGCGCGAAGTGGGATCATGGGAGAGGTACTTGAAAAGCACTGACTTTCGTTGGTGGCTGCGAAGAATGCAGGTTTTGGTTTTATTGCATTGGTATCAGCTGGTCGACGTTGATGTTTGTGGGTGCTTATAAAATGTCCTTCGTGCTGCGATCCCTTACCCCTGTGAAGGTCCACCGAGCCGTGGCAGCGGCCGACGGCCGCAACAGAGGCCTGCGAGTGCGCACGTGCGATCGAGATCAGGAGGGCGGCCGGGGACGAGCAACGCGCATGGTTTTTCACTCACCGATGCGCCCCTGTTAGATTCCTTGAGCTATTGATGTGATGCAATAGCAATTCCACGAAAACAAGACTCTACCTATGCTAAACAAAAACCAAAACAAATTGAGGTGGAATTCGACCTCCATCCTCGAACCCCACATTGCTTGCCGAGAGCCACTCCTCGTCGAATTTCAAGGCCAAGAACAGTTTCCCCTTCCTGTCGTCGAAAGCCGCCTCCCATCTCACCGCGAGCGCCGAAGAAGCGTGGCCCGCCACGAAGAACGCGAGCGCCAAGGCGAGTCTGCGGAAGATTGAGGGGGCTTTTCTCGACTGCCTGGAGGAGCTGGATGCAGTGGAAAACACCGTGGTGACGACGGATCGGGGCTTGCTCCGCAGGTTCGCTTTACTGAAGATGACGGTGGGGAGCGCGGCGCGGGACGTGGATTTTTTGTGCGAGGAACTGGTCCTGGACGAGGCGATGGGCCCGGGGACCGCATCAAACAGTGGAAACTGATGGCGGTGTTGTGTTTCTTCGATACATCGAGGCCACGGTCAAAAAACTTGTGGATCTGGAGACTTATGAGCATAGGCTATGGATCTTCTCATATAGCATGGCCGTTTCTCTGTTCGAGTGCCGGTGTGATTGACCTCAACAAGCATGAATCCGGAGCTTGTCATAGGTACGTTTTGCGTCTACAATAATTGATGAGCTATCTACTCATACTCTGTGCGACCCCTCGACCGTCGCTAGGATGTATAATTCTGTTTTCTCTGCGTTGGAGACAAAAATATTTTGGTGCAATTTTTGTGATCGCTTTCGATTACCCTTTAGGACCGTATGGCTGTTACAACGTCCAATCATGAATTTCTGTCAGTGTTTCGCGCTCCCGATTCAGGAAATCATTACCGCCACCTCTGCTAGGTAATGACACCTGATGTTGATTCCGATTCGCACCCGCTGCATGCGAATGTGTACCAAAGTGATCTCGTGTTGATAAATTCATGATCATGTATCCAGATCTTGTCCTTCATTTTGTCTCGCACCATGGTTCCCGAATCGGTGATCTGATCACATTCACTGGTGTTCGCTGTACAGTTCTGCTCCGAGTCGTCGAGACCGAGACAAGAAGACTCTTGTCACGCCCTCGACCGCTGCATTTGTTCGTTGCGCCAAAAGAAAGCGCATCCCGGGAATTCAAAAGTGTTCTCCTCTCCTCGTCCTCGGTGCGAGCTGCACATGCATTTGAGTCGATCGAAAATAGTGATCGTTCTTCCAAATTTCGAACTCGATCGATATTTTACTGGGATCGAACAATGACCGTGGGAACGAGCCTCTGCGCTTGAATAGAATTGATTCATTTACGTGAAAACTGTCTGATACTGAGAACCACACATTGGATCGCCAACTAGCAATGCGCGACGAGTATTCGCTGCAACCGTTCTTGCTGTTGTTCTCGGCACCTGCAGTACAGCACGTCTCGACCGCGACTGCTGTGTGCCAAGAGCCAGCCTCTCACAACTCAGTGGGGGCAGCTGCAGCACTGGGCCGAAAATTTGGTACAAAAAAATTCCACCTCGATCACGGCAGTAGTACTCCTCCCCCCCTGGTGAACCCTCACAAAATTGTCACTTGCAACACTTCCCTCACCGGTTCGACACACAGAAGAAACGCGATCTAGGATAGAGCAGAGAAAAGGAAAAGAAACATTTCAGGCACACCCGAGAAGAATTTTGGAATACCAAACACGTGAAACACGTAGGCGTCGATACTAGGTCTTTTTTTTCAAGTTCGAATTTTCAGTTCCGGGAAACAACCAGAAAATGAGCGGCAAAGCAGGAGGCAAAGGCGGCAAGGGGCTGGTAACGAATTTGTGAAATGCATAGGCAGCATCGGTTTCGTCAGCTGCAATCATGGAATCAATTCGTACCTGCAAATGAAGCAAATTCATTTCAATTGCGCCAGCACGAAAAATCAGCCCGCGCCCGCCTGCGCCGCCACGGCTGCCCGCACTACGCTGAGGATGGTCAGCGCGGCAGTCATGCGCCCCTGGAGTGGGGCCGAGCCACTGTATCGCGCGCGCGTACGAAATACCCTGCGCCAATGGGTTTTGCCGCGCCCCCGCAACGACGCCCCCTTGCTGCGAAGGTTCGTTTGCGCGCTACTAAAACGCCACCGCGCAACTTTTCAGCGCGCCGCAAAAAAGCCATGCGCCACACTGGTTTTCATGCAAGAAACTCGCTGCCCACAACACAATGCTGCCCCCAAGTAACGGCGTGCGCTCTTGGCCCCAAGTACTAATCTGCCTCTGCGCCGCCAAGCACCGGCTCGGCTGCCCTGCGCACAGATGGCTCGGGGTACTGTGGTACGTTGTTGATTTTAGTGTATCCGTATCGTTGCAATCCCTGGTTCGATTTCTGTTTCAATCTTTTCAGGCGAAGGGCGCCGGGAAGGGAGCGAACAACAACAAACTCCTGGTGAAGAAGGCGGGCGAGAAAATCCAGCAGAAGCTGGGGGAGAAGATTGGGGCCCCAAAGCCCATGAAGGACATGTCCGATATGACATGCTGGGAATACAAGAAAACCGGTATCTAGTTGTTCCTCCTGCGATAATAAATTCTGTGTTGCGTTTCTTTCTGCTTCTGTGCATGTGCATCCGGTTCCGGCCTAGCTGCTCTTCTCAGTTCGAATACTTAAGTTTAGTAATATGCAGAGGAGTCGGTCTCTGAACTACCCCTGCCTCATCATGCATGTCGTGTCGATCGGACAGGTGTGTGCCCCCGTGGAGGTCCGGGCAAGTGCAAGTGGGACCACAACGTGAAGGTCGACAAGGCGGAGGTGTACTGTCCGCCGGCGTCCTCCAAGAAAAACACGCTCGCCGCTGTGAACGGGCAGAAGAAAAAGACGCTCGCCGAAGTGAATCTGCCACCCCCGATGAAGAACGCGCACCTATCGACGCAGCAGAACCAGAACAAAGCGAAGGTGGAGGGGCCACCGTCCGTGTACCTGAAGCACAAGGGGGGGGAGAAAGGTGCCGGCAAGGGGGAAAGCAAAGCCGTGGGAAGCAACCCCTTCGCCTTCGGAAACAGGAATAGCGAGAAGTCAAAAAAAGGCGAGCAGTCATCAGCAAAGGGCAACGTGGAGAAAGGTGCAGGGAAGAAGGGGGACGGCAAGGGCAAGGGAAACAAGGGCGGCAAAAAGGGCGAGAACAGACCACCGCTCGTCGGACCGAACGGCGAGTCTGCGGACGACCCGACGTGCTGGGACTTCGTGAAAGGCACCTGCAAGCGAGGTATAATTAATCGAGACATGATCAAAATCATGCCTGGATGAGTTGGAAAAATTTAGTCTGTTTGGCTTTGGCTTTTAGTTCTTCGTCTTCACGAATTCGAATAAAGTATAGGAAGGAGCTGTTCATTCGTGGAGGTGGACGATTCCAAAATCAATCATCGCCAGGTGATCGCTGCAAGTGGCTTCACGAGATCCCGCAGTAAATCAACGGACGAGGCTCGATTGAGACGGCGCGGTCGATTGAAAACAGCGACTGATTCCTCCCTGATCGATCGCAGATTCCGATATACGAACAACTTCAAATAACGACCTCATCAGACGATCTCTCGCGGCGCTCCGACCACGAGCCGAGCGGAAGGCTGACCTTCCAAACCATTTGGTGCTCTGATATCATCCAAGAAAACACGAGATTCAAGAACTTACAAGGGCCGTCATCTAAAAGTGAAAATGGAAATCGAAATAGAACTGGAACGCCAAGAAGAGTATCAAATTTTATTGGAAATTCGGAGACGACGCGGAGCCTGGCAGGATGGGCGCTGCGTTTTACGCTGCGATTGCGAAGGGTAAAGCTGCGTTGTCAAACGGATACATACTTAGGTACTCTCAAGTGCTCTGCTGTACTACTTCGCTTAGCGCTGCCTTATGTCTGAGCATGTCGCTGTCTTTTCGCTGCCTTGGGTGTGTCGTTCTCGTTGTCGGGACGCCAAGCACTCGCTTTCCGCTCGGCAAGAGGACAACGAAGAGACGCAGAGTGGCCGACTGCGTGTGAGAGAGCGACGCGAGCGCTTCGACTGTTGATGGTACAAGAACAGAGATCGAGATGTTTTTGTAGAAGCACTGTCGTCCACAAGAACGCAGTTATACGATTTATTTTTCCATGAGTAGAGCCCGAAACGTGAAGTACTAGCTAGCTGTGGCAGTGAGCCTTGGACTTGGTTGCATTTGAAGTTTCTCCCTCTGTCTTGAAGTTACTCACTTAAGTCCAGCAGCGTGACTGCGGGTCGCGACGCAAGGGACACTATCTGATGACGCACTGCACAAGATAAATCGCGCCGAAAAAGAAGAGATACCGCGCGCGTTGTTTGCAAATGCGCCCCAGTTCGGTTTCATCAGCGGTTGCAACCATACACACTGCGCGCCGACGACGTCCTCCCACGACCCGTTTCAGCACCGACGTCGCGCCGGAAAACGACATCAGCCCCGGCGAAGATGATCATCCACAATCCGGAGACCTTCATCGTGAAGAAGACGCTCGAATCCCTACAATCCGCCGACGAGGACTTTGGGACGTTTTGCCTTCTCGCCGGCATCACAAAAAAGGATCTGCAGGAGCCGTTGAGCCTGACCAAGATCACGGTTTTTGGCAACAACGACACCTTCGACGCCGCCAGTGACAATGCTAGCAACAGCATCTTCGCTTCCCTGCGGGATAGCAATTTCGACATCTCCGCGGCGGGGCATGCGGCGCTCGGTGCGGGGGCCGCGGGGGCCGGAACGAGTGCGGGTTCGAACTCCGCGGGCGCCGCAACCGGAGTGGTCGCGAGCACGAATCCGAACACGCAGTACCTGCAGTCGCAACTGCCCGGCTCGACGGCGGCGCTCGGCCTCTCAGGGGTCTCGGGGGTGGGCGCATCACTCTCCCTAAACGGGGGCGGGAGTAGCTGTGGTTCTACAGCGGGAGCAGGAACCGGAAACCACCAGAAGACCGGGGGCGGCAACGTGCATCGCCCGAAGCACCCACCGCTGCGGGACCTGGCGATTTTCCGGAACCTGTGCGAGCTGACGATCGTGCAACAGAATCTCACCGGGCTGGGAATATCGACCGTCGATGGGCCGAGCCTGTTCTCGTCGCCCGCGCTGTCGTCGCCGCTGCGGGCGGCGCAAATGAAAAAATCGGCGCTGGGCTACGATGGAACGTCCGCGACGGCCGACACAGCGGCAGCCGCAAACAAGTCGCCGCCGGTCGGGGGTTCGCACCGCGGGCCGACAGCGTGCTCTCCCGGAAAGGTAGCGGGGGCAAACGCAGCGTCCCCGAAGGATGCGACCAAAACTGGTGAAGTGGCACTCGTGCAAACGGCGATATCATCTTCATCTGGTCCGTGTTCCGAGCTGCTGCCTAATCTTGTGAAGCTGACGCTGAACGAGAACCGGCTGCAGAACCTGAAGGGCCTCCACTTGCTGTCCCGGCATCTGGAGCAGCTCTACGTTGGCCACAACCAGATCCGCAACCTGGCGTCCGACTGGCATTTGAAGCTGCAGACGAAGCTGAAAACCTTCTGGGTGATGGACAATATGCTGCAGTCGCTGTCGGGGACGCACTACTTTCCGAACTTGGAAGATTTGAACGCCGCCGGCAACAAAATTTCGGAGCTCAACGTCCACTTTTTGAGTCCGAGTTTGAAGAAGCTGAACCTGGCGGGGAACAACCTGTCGCTGTTTGCAGACATCGTGGAGCTGAGCAAATTCTCCAACCTCGCGGTGCCGGCGGGATCCGCTGGGCCGGGTAGCGCGGCAACCGCTTCTGCACCGTCGTCAAATAGCGCTGCCATTAACCAGTCCGGCATCACGCACCTGTCATTCTACGATCCCGACTGGGGCGGGAACCCGATTTGCGACCTGCACAATTACGAAATGTGCGTGTTCCGCTATTGCGGGTGGCAACTGCAGGAACTCGACCAGAAGCGGCTCGTGGCGGACGCTAACGCTGCCGGGGCTGACGACGAAAAAGGCGACCCGAAATCGGTGTCAATACCGGGCGGCGGCTTGGGTGAGGGGGGTTCGTCCGATGTAAAGGCGGGCGGCGCGGCCTCCACGTCCACTTCCACTTCCGCGTCACAGCAGAACAAAAGCTCGGCGGCAGACAAGTGGCAGAGCGCGAAAACCGCAGCCATGCAGCAGAAGGAACAGCAGCAGGGCCAGCCGGCCGCGCCCCCCACGACGTCGAACCAAATTCGTTCCGCCGAGATCGCGTACCTGAAAAAGCGGTTGTTTTACTCGATGCGCGACAACTTGGACGTCTCGATCGTGAAGGAGCTGCAGGCGGGGATTTTGCCTCTTTTCGCGAAGGTGCGCGGCGACTTGAAATCCCGAATTCCGGGGGAGAAGTGGGACCGGTTTCTGCGGAAGGACCTGGAGCAGACCCGGCTGCTGGAGAAGCAGCTGCGGGTCGTTTTCGACGATCTTGCGCGGAGAGACACGCTGCTGAAGCTGCTGGAGCTGGAGTCGGTCTCGCAGTGCTCGATCGAGCCGATCTCCAACCAGGCGGGCGCGCTGAAGGGGACGCTGGCGCAACTGTTCGAAACTCTGCAGTTCACACAGAACTTCGCCACGGGCATGTACATGGGCGGCGCGGGGCCCGGCGGCAGGGGCGGACTGTCGATTTCGGTGTCCCCGGTTCAGGTGGCCAGGCTCCGGAACAAGTTCTGGCAGATCCGCGTAGAGCAGGAACAAGAGCGCCTACAGAGCGAGAGGGCAAATCAGAACTGGCTCAAGGTATGGATGTAGGGTGGTCTTTGGATTGTCTCCTGTACTTGTTGTTCTGCGCACGTCTTCATTGCTGTTGTACTAATTTTGCCAAAGAAATGTCAATGACGATGACGAACAATGAATTACAGGGCGTTGTGTTCACTGCGCACGGGCCTGTGTGGCCCAAGAAGGACCCGAAGGAGGACGGTGGACCGGGAACCGCAAACACCACGTCCGCGGACGAGAAAATCGATTACGGCTCGTTGTTGTCCTCCGATACGAGTGCTGCAGGCAATTCCCAGCGGGCAAACAAAGTGGCGTTGACTTCGCGGCCAGTGTCGGACAAAGCAGGCAAGGCTCCGGAGTACCTGTTTCTCAGCTGCGGCGACGGAAACACAGTGGAAACGGTTTTGCGGCATTTCGCAGCGTGCTTGGATCACCAGGCGTGGAATGCGCTCGGGCCAGTCGGCGGCTCTTCCTCTTCTGCTTCGGGCGGCCCGGGCGCAAATGCTACTCATGGGCATCAAGAAGTAGACGCCAGTGGATCTGTCGGGTTCTCGTCCTCGCCGTCGCAAAGTTACACGGACAGCTCCAACCCCTACCACCTGCACAGCACGTTCTTCTCGTCCGCCGCGGTGCCGCCGACGGTGTCCGCAGTGCACGCGAGAAGCTTCGAAAATCTCCCAGGGGCGAATGACGTTTTCTCGCAGCACATACTTTCAAGTAATGCAGGCTCCGCGTCCTCGCCCTCCCGAGCGGCTTCGCAGCGGATGTCTCAAGCCGCGACGGCCGTACAGAACTACGCGGAGGCGAACGGGACGAGCCCGCGCAGGGGGACGAGTAGCGTGCTCGGCGGGTCTCCCGGGACGAATGCCCGGCACCTGACGGACGTTTCCGCGAGTCGCTCTAGCAAGAAGCCGCCGGACTTTCTCTACCTCACGAATTCGCTTGAGCTGATCTGCAAAGAGCGGCTGCAGGCTGAGAGCCAGACCACATTATCGTCCTCCAGCGTGTTCGCGGACTCGAAAGCGGTCGCTGGCGGCGGTGGTGGCACTGGTGCTGGCGGCGCGACTCCGTCGCAAACGCAGCAGCCGTCCGCACCGTCCGGGCAACAGCTCGTCGACGTTGTCGTGTGTAAGGTGTTCACGGAGAACATGGATGAGCTGGACCCGTTGCAGCACCCGACCTCGAAGAACCTGGAGCGGTGTTTCCACCGCGAAATGGACCCCGCGGTGACCACCTCGTCAGCGGCAGGGGGGTCGAGTGGCGGAGCAGCCTCCGGCAGCAGTGGTCCAACGCGGGCCGGCCCGAACTACTCGAGCAAGTTCAATCGCGCGTTTAGCACGCACGTGAACTACTACCGCGTCGGCGCCGGCAAGCCCGACGGCCAGATCGTTGGGCTGGACAAAAAGTTTTTGAATGCGGCCGGCGCGGGCGCGGGGCCGGAGGCGGAAGCGCTCGGTATTACGCATTCGAACCCGACAACCTCGCTGCTCGCAACTACTGCGGTGAGGAATAGCATACAGCACGCGCCAGCCACGAGCTCGTTGGTACCAATCGGAAACGGATCGTGTCGAGAACTGCTGTCCGGCTCGGCACTCGCGCATCGGGCACTCGCCAGCGGCAACGTGGCGAATGCTTCTTACAAGCATTGGTACGACGAAACCAGCTCCAGCTACGAGCACGGGAATGCGGCCGTTTTCCCGAGCACTTCCTCGTCGAGCAGCGCTGCGGATAGCAGTGGGGACCAACAGCAACAAGGCGGCGGAAGTCCAAGTCAGCTCGGGGGTACCCGCGCGGACAGCCTGTCCCCCGGGCGGGCGTTTCGAGAGGATTTGGTTGGGAAAGAGCAGGCGCCGGGGCAGAGGCCTCGGTTCAGCGCGAGCGCCGGAAAGGGCGCGGTGGGCTCGCGGTTTTGCGCGGTGGATGACAAGGGCAAGACGCAGTCGGCGACTTCCCTGCGAAAGTGCCTGCCCACGTCTCCCTCAGCGCGATTGCTGAATTCAGCGGGGCCGATGGGACGCTCGCCCGCGGCCGCTCCGTCCGCCGCGAGAAGCACGCGCGCGGCCCAGGACGGGACTACCGAAACCGACACGGAAGAAACGACGAGCAGCGACGAGCGAGGACGGGCGAGCGGAGTAGAGAAGGAGGCGAAGAGGCTCGCGGCAGAGCAAAGGCGGAAGGAGATGCTGAAGAAGAAGAGGTCGGGGAACTCTAACTCACCCGATGGTGGCTCTTCGTTGGGGAAGAGAGCGGCGTCGGCGTCGCCAATCCGCGGAAGCAGTGTGGGCTCGGGGACGAAGGCGTCGCCTGGCACGAGCAGTAGGGGAGTGCTTGGAGGTGGCGCCCAGGGCGCGGCCGCGAGTAGCAGTTCGCAAAACCGCGGCAACAGCGCAGCGAACGACCCCAGCCGAAAACTTTTCGCCGGCGTTAGCGCGGCAGCCGCAGGGGGCAACGCGAAGTTTGTGGACGCGTATCCCTCGACCAAGGAGCGCGTGATGCTCTATCGCGCGCGCATGAAGGACGTCCTGCCTTGTTACGTCGTCACCCTGCTCGTGGACACACGCTACAACCTCGGCGGCACGGGAGCAGGTGCAGCGGGGGCCGGGGCCACGACGGGATCCTTCGCAGCGACGTCGGGGCAGGCGGGTTTTCTCGCGCCGCAACTGCCGAAGGAGATATCCGTGAACCCTTCGAACGGTTTTTCCGCGTTGCACTACGACTACCACACGACGCTCGCGTTGAAAACGTTGCGGTCCATGCTGGCGGCCCACAGTTCGAAATCAAGCGCCACGGCTACCTCGCCGCGCCGATCTTTCGCAGGAGCGAACCTCGCGAGCGGTTCCATGAGCGGCAAGTTTTTGTCTGGGGGCACGCCCTCTCCCGGGGTCCGCGTCGGCCGGGACGGCCAGGCTGCTTCTTCGCCGACGAAATCAGCTGCAGCTTCCCCGGCCGCGACAGCAAAGATGAAGACGGTGCCGAGCGACGAAGCCATGGCGGACGTGCAGAAGCCCATCGGAATGGCGTCTTCCTCTTCCTCGTCCGAGGAAGAAAACACGACGAGCAACGCAGAGCGCAGTAGTTTCAGCCCGAACACGAAGTCGAAATCCAGTCCAACCAGGATCAAGTCTCCCCTGAAGGGAGGCGCCAGTCGCTCCCCGTCGGGGAAGGGTGCGGACGGAACGCCAGCGACGCTATTCGGAGATTACAACCCCGCGACGCACTCCAATCGCCTTGCTGCCAACTGGAATTTCGCGGAGCATGTGTCCAACACGAAACCCCGCGAAGTGAAAACGCTTGTAACCACGTCGCTCGACAACCGCCCGTTGATAGCAGTACAGGCGCTAACGGACCTCTCCACCTCGCCCGTCTGCAACTTGGCAGCCATGGAGCTGTGCCAAATCCTGGACACAAGCATGACCTCGTTCCGGAACGTGCGGATACTTGATTTGGCCTACAATCGCTTCCTCACGGTGTTCGACGACATCGCTTTGGGCGTCATGGTGCACTTAGACCAGCTGGATTTGAGCTTCAACTTCATCTACTGCGCGACGAAGGACGTCGGGGCCGCACGGGACATGTTGGCGAAGCTGGGCAATAGAGCTTTGAATGCTGGAGCTGGTGCTGGCGTTGCGCTGGCTGGTGACGCGACGGCGTCGACCGCGGACGAGTCGACCGCTGTTCCGTCAACCGCCGCGCCGTCCACCGCGCCGACGACGCCGCAGGACACTTCCGAGGAGTCGTCGGTGAGGCACGGCGGATCTGTCGACGACGCTGCCGGCGGCGTGCGTGGAGAGGATGATGTATCTCCGTCAGCCGGCGGAAAACCGCAAGTACAGAACAAACTCCGGCTGCGCAAGTTGAACCTGACGGGGAACAAAATTGCGAACTTCGGCGAGATGGCCACACTGAGCCAGCTGTGCGGGCGCACCCTCACCGATTTGCTCGTGGAGGGGAATCCGTTCCTGGACGCAAGTTGCGACGGCGTGCGGACGGGGGGCTACGAGGTGAAGATGGAAGCGCCCTCTGTTGTGTCTGCAGACCCGGTTGTGATGGTTGCGCGCCAGTATGGCAACAAGACGGAGGCATTCTGCGACCTGTTTCCCGCGTTAGGCTTCCTGGACCTACAGAAAATCACGGCGCTCGACAGAAGAAAGTACGGCGGGAACTACACTTCTACGGCCGGCAGTGCTCAGGTATCCACAGCAGAGGGTGGGGCGACGACGGCGGGCTCTGCCGGGGAGCAAGAGGGAGCAGGCAGTCCTGCGCGAAGGTGCGAGAGTGGCGCAACTCCAACTGCGTCGCCCGGAAAAAATCTGCAAAAGTCGCCGGGTGGAGATCGGATCGGCGCGTCAAGAGGCCACGGCTCGCTCGTGCGCGCGCCGCCGACGAGCACGGCTGGTGGAGCATCTACTGGTTTTAATGAGCTGTTGTTTTTTCAGAACCGTATTTTCTCGATCAACCCGAAGTGCCGCGCCGCGATGGATTCTTTGTTCCTCTTGCCCGGCGTTCGGCAGGCGGCAGTGGAGCGGTTGTTTGCGTCTTCGTCGTACGTCTCCTCGTCTGTCGGCTGCGAAAACGGCAAAGTCGCAACATCAACGTCCACCTCTCCGTCGAAGCAGTCCTTCGACTCGGACACAGCAGCAAATCCAATTGCAAACAGCAAGGAGCAATCCTCTCTGCAGGCCTGGAAGCGCGCCGTCAACGTCCTTGACTTGAGCCGCCTGCAGCTGCAAACCGGGTTCCCCCCCGAGAACAAGAATGCACATAGTAATTCGTCGGAGAGCGTCAGGGCCGCAGCAGTCAAGCGGCGGATCGTGAACCAGGAGGCCGGCAAACGGCTGCGGAATTGCGGCGAGCACCTGTTTGCGCGGCTCGGCGACGACGATTCCGCCGTGGCTCCTCTGGGGAAGCAGCAGCTGTACCTGAACGTCACCCAGGTGCTCGTTGAGTTCAAGAATGTGCTGAAGATGAACCTGTGCCAGAACGGGCTCACGAATCTGCTGTTCCTGCGCTATGGCTTTCCGATTCTCGAAGAGCTGATCTTCGACGACAACCAGATATCCAGCCTGTCGGGGTTGGAGTCGAAGTGCCAGACGCTGATCCGCGTGCGGGGAAACGGCAACTACGTGCGGGAGATCACCCATCTCTTCTCGCACACGCAGGTGATTTCGCTGCCGTCGGGGACCACGAACAAAGCGGGAACAGCTGCGCCTACCCCCGACGCCGGGGAACAACCGAAGGACAAGGACGGCACGCCAAGCGCCTCGAAGAGCGCGAAGGCAAAAACCTCGCGCGAATACGTGGTGGTGTACAGCCGGCTCCAGTACCTGTGCTTGCAACACAACCCGCTGGAGTCGTTCGTCATCTGCAAAGTGGGGGGGAACCACGTCGCAGCGAAGTTGCTGCCGTCGCTGGTAGAGCTGTACATCGACATTGTGCGGGTGGGGACGTACGCGTTTTACGAGGACTACAAGCTGTCCGCCGACGGCAGTGGAAATAACAGCGCAGCTGCACGAAGTGGAAGTGGAAGTCAAGCGGGAGTGTCGTTGACGTCGTCCTCCTCTTCGGGGGAAGAAAACACGAACGCGCCCGCGGGCATTTACGCCGGCGGCGGGAGCACGCAAGTAGAGACCGGCGCAACCAGCACCGAGGGAGCCAGCTCGTCCTCCGGCGAGGCCGGGAATTCTCGGTCGGAAGCCGCGGGCGGCAGTAGCATGTCGTCTGGCAACGAAAGTCTGACACCGAAAAAAGGGCCCGCCTCGTCGCCGTCGAAGATAATTGGCAGCGGCAACGCGAACAGCCTGAACAACGTGTGGTCGCCAGACATGGTGGTGGAGGACGAGTTCGACAACTTTCTGAAGCGCAAAGTGCTCATCTACCTGAAGAACCTGCCGCGACTCTGGGTGCTCCAGCTGAACGTGTACTTCCCGAGCCGGCGGGGCGCTGTGTTTATGACCGGACCAGCTGGT
>RXOD01004382.1:0-23232 GCA_005223375.1 Amoebophrya sp. AT5.2
CCGCCGCTGGACCCTCGACGAGTGCATCGGCGGCAGCGTCCTCGGGCGCGTCGGCGATCTCTCCTACGACGACGTCCGTGTCTCACCTGCAGCAGCAGAACCCCCAGCTGGTATCCGTGAATTGCTTACGGCTTTCGGGGGAAGTCGTAACGTATTTCGTAGATCCCGCTATCATCCGAACCGTGCGCGACTTCAAAGTGTACTTGCACTGCCTTGAGGGGATTCCGCTGTCCCTTTTGTCCGTGTTCCGTGCGGTCGATATCGACGCAACGTCCGGGGGGCAGACGAGGAAGTGCGAAGACTCCGAGGCCGACGAGGAAGTGCACAGCCGCGACCTGCTCGCGGATTTCGACAAATACGTCCTGGAGAAGGACGATTCGCCACTGGTAGACGTTGCGGACCACGGCAATATTTCGTCGTCGTCGACAGAGGAGGAGCAGGATCAGAAATCGTCGTGTGATGGAGGACGACCACGTCCTCGGCGCCGCGCTGCAGACGCGTCCGTCGAGCTTCGCTTGGTGATCAACGGGGTCCGCTTTCCGGACGAGGTGCACAGGGACATCGCTTTTCTGGACAGCCTGGGGCTCGAGACCTGCCGACAGTGGGTGTTTTTGGAGGCGTTCAAGGATCATGCGCTGTGGCAGGCGACCAGCGACAAATCCGCCCTGTTCTGCAGGCTGTGCAAGCAGCACCGTGAGGCCGAAAACGTCCTTCTAGCGTTGGCCGAGAGCCCGAAACTGATCGAGTTCTGTGACCCGGAGACCCGCATGCCCGTGCAGACCAGCGACGCGCTTCCACAGTTCTACTACTTGCCGAGTACAACTTCTGCTGCAGCGGCGTCGGTCGCTGCCGTTCCTGCGTCA
Organism: Amoebophrya sp. AT5.2; assembly: GCA_005223375.1. Lineage (NCBI taxonomy): Eukaryota > Dinophyceae > Syndiniales > Amoebophryaceae > Amoebophrya > Amoebophrya sp. AT5.2. The sequence goes on from RXOD01004382.1 coordinate 864, forward strand.
GAGCGGGAATCGCAGCCCTCGAGCGTGGGCCTGAAGCTTCCACGCGACCACGAAAAAGCGTCTTCGCAGGACAGTCTCTCCGACCTACGTCTTGGGTGCCCTCTTTCGACTTGCGCAATTGAGCGCACCGGCAGCGGTACTACGGTTGGCACTGGCCGCGCACGCATGGCGGAAGATTCCAGCATCGTGTACAACCGAAAGACGACAGTCACTAGTTTGGTGAGTGACAGCAACAGCAACGCAAACGGCCACCGCGATGCGGACGACGGGCCACGACGACACCGAGACGAACACGGGAGCGCGGTTCGCGGAACACCAGCATCTTCGTCGAGAAGTGGAGGACGAGTGGAGCCAGTCGTGAACAGCCGGAATGAAGAGAGCCTGTACGGAATTTTGGAATCGATGCGGGAGCGGAATACGGGCATGATGCGCAGCGAGCTGCTACCGACGTGCAAGCGGCCAGTCCAAGTCCGGGCAGACACCAGTTTCGAACACCTCATCGCGTCGACGCGGAAGCCGAATAAGAGAACACCCGCTCTGTCGGCGGCGAATGGGCGGTCAACGTCAAGTGCGGACGCATCCACGGGGGGGATCGAAGATGCTGCTTCGAGAAGCAGTTCGTCCACATCGGCTGTGCGCGCGGCGGTCTCGCTTGATGCGCAACAGCAGTCCAACGGAGCGGCCGCGAATGAACTACCGACGCCGACATTGGTCCCACTGCGAGATGTCCGCGGTGGATCGAAGCCAGCGGGCGCCGGGGCGTCCTCACGTGTACTACCTGAGGACGAGGCGGCAGGGCTGCGCGAGGATGAAATCGCAGATGCAGACTCAGAATCAGGAGCGGATGACGGCGGCCCCGAAAATCGAGAAAACCATGCAGCGGTCGTTGATTCGACGGCGTGCCGCGTCACGGGATACTGCCCGTTGCTCCATTCGCGGTCGGCGGTCCTGGGTAACCCAGATCCTAACCGCCCGCTGCCTTCGTCCCCGTCCTCAGTTTCGTCCGCCGGCAGCCTTACAACCGTGCCCCCGGTGGAATTGGAGGGCGAGGCAGTCCAAGTTCCTGGAACCACGACAGTGGAGCGGGAGCCACTTGTTGGTCATGGACGAGAGAACGGTGAAGAGGGGCAGAGGCTGTTGCAAGAAGAAGCGGAAGAGGTTCGCAAGCAGCAGGAAGACGAAGAGAAGGCAGGCGGCGGAGGAGCGGAGTCGGAAGAAAACGCAGGCGACAGCTCGGAAACCGGCGGTGCGGACACGGACAACTGTTACGACCCGCATGTGTACTCCTACTACACCTTCTTGTACGATCGGAAAAACGAAATGAGGAAGAGTGGCGGGGCAGCAGAGGAGACCGCCGAAGAAGGCACACGCACTCTTTCTACAACTGATCCGGTCTCGGGAGAGAAGCAGGGAGAACGCGATGATTCCGCAGCCGGTGACGAGAGCGAGGTTTCGGCCATTTCTAAAAGCAAAAGCCCCGCCCGAGCTGGAAGCGCTAGCCCGAGGTGGAGCAGTGGAGCGGTCGCGTCCTCCTCTTCGCGGCTCGAGTGTCTGTTTCGCGGAAAGAACGACGAGCTGTCGAAGATGATGCTTCAGGAGAGCACCCCCCTGGCAGCGCGGCAAGACGAGCATTCTGACGTAGAGTCTCTTCAGGATACGTGGACGACGGTATCCGACCGCCTTCCGGCAATGAGCAGCCTGCTCTACACAGTCTTCAGCGAGGCAGACAATGCTTTGTACAGCTGCGACACGCACGAGCATTCGTCACCCTCCAAACTAAAGCGTAGCCTGAGCTCCGACACCATGCTCGCGGCCTACAACAACGATCTTGAAGCTTCTGCTGCTCGTGACCGACTTTGCCTCATCAACGACGCCGCTCTGCTCTCGAGAAAGGGGCGGCACGAAGTGCGGCGAGAGACGCAGGCGGCAGGAGCGTCAAGTCGGATTGGTCGTGCATGCGGAGCGGAGGGGCCACGCCGGCCGCAACAGCAGAACGCAGAGGGACAAGGGGCATCAGCGGCACCCGGGGGAACAGGTGGCGGACAGGAACCGCCATTCGGTGGATACCAGCGCGGATTGCCATGGGGATACAGTACAGTCCGGACGAACGAGAGCCGCACCTACCGCTCGCCAAATTTTGGCGGCATCTTCCGCCGGAGACGCGGGGACACGGAGCGAGCGTCCTTGACCGGTTTCGCCAGAAGATATTTTTCCGGACGAAGCGGACAGAGAACGTTTCTCGCAGCAGGCAGCGAATTTCTGGACGAGATGAGTGAAGGAGCAATCGCAGCGGAAGAAAAAGAAATTCCGACCAGAATGTCAGGGGCGAGAAGCAGTTCGAAGACCAGTTGTATGGGCGCATCGAAGCGACCAGACGGCAGCACCACTTCGAAACGGCCTGACCTCGGCAGCACGGTAATCGCTACGAAAAAGCCCGTCGGCACGTCCGGTGCTCCCGTGACGTGTTTCGAAGTTTTAGAAGAGCACGAGATGGGCATGGGGAGCAGTTTCCGCCCCTGGTCGGATGACGAGAACGCTGTTTTTCTTGTGCGGCAAAAACACAACCAGCATTGCAGCAAAAAGGCCGTCGTTGCGACGCTAAATTCTACCCCCTCCGCTTGCAGTCCGACGACAGTGGGCGCATCCACCTCTTCCTCCACGACCCTCCCTCAGCACCTGTCGACCTCAACCAGTTCCCGCGCCGCGGCTGTCAAGCTCGTGGAAGCTATGCGGAGATCGCCTCCGAACGGTGTCGTAGAAGTCGAGAACTTCGAAGACCGAGTGGCGGCCGGAGCGGGCGTCGAAAAGTATCAGGTGATGCGTTTCGACGCCTCGTTTGCCGAGAGTCCTCGCTCCTCGACCGCGGCAGGCGAAGGACGCGAAGCGCAAGTCGCAGAAACTTCTCACGACGACACCATCGCGCCACGACTAGATGAATCGAACGAAAGCACGACGACGCTTCTGTACCATGGGCCCATGACTTTGTCGGAATATCTGAGCTTGATGTCATCATCCGGCGAGGATACGTCTCCGACCGCGAGTGACCCAACGACGATTTGCCCGTTGAGTTCGATCGACCAGGAGGGATCCTCCGTCATGGACGAGGACTGCGGGGCGGACGTAACGAGCCCAGTTGCGGGCTCCCCGCATAGCCGCTCGAGAAGTCGTGCACCCTCGGTGTCGACGTTTCATCCGATGACAAGAGTCGCATCTCCCGCTGCATCCGAAGACGCATCGGCAGGAAAAAATCCCGCAACTGTGGGACCAGGACCACGACAACAAACTTCCACCGATGACGCAAACGTACTAGACTCGAGCGATAGCTGGAGCTGCAACCCAATTGGAGTCGACAAGGCAGCAATAGCAAAGTTTGACGTGGCGGAAGGAGCTCAATCGATAAAGCTCTTTGATAGTCTGGAAGATGACGAAAAATCAGCCACACTGAGACTGCGCCAAGACCATGACAATCCCGACCAGGAAGTCGTTTCGGTTCTGGACCCCAAGGGCGATTGCAACGAAGGTGGATCATCTTCGACTGGCTCCGAAGACGAAGACCACGACGACGGGGCAAATGCGGATCCGAGTTGCGTGGTCGACGAAGACGATGTTCGTCATTTTGCAGCTGCAGTCGACGCCACCGAATCTGCCCACGGCGAGCGCGGAACAGAATGCGAGAGTGACGCGGGACGAGAGCCTGATGGGGAGGGGACCTTCAGGTACAACCTGCACTACGACATGCTGAACTACGTGGACGAAACTGGGCGCACCCCCCTCATGTGGCTTCTCGTCTGGAAGCAAGAACGGGCCGCTCGAGCACTTATCCGCCGCGCAGACTTCCGCATGTTGAATGTCAAGGACAAGTGGGGGGGCATGGTGCTAACCCTCGCCGTCCCATTGCATGCTTTGTTCCTGGAAACCGTGAGGAGGCGCTCGCGCGACCTGGAGCTGGAGTGCCTGGAGGACGTGCTGAAAACGGGGTTCCCCGCATTCCGGCTGGCGGTCAAATTGGGCCTAGCGGAAAAGAGAGAACACATCTTGCGGCAGCAAGAGAGAATCCTTTCGTTTCTATGCGAGAGGAAGAGGGCGTTGCGAGATCTCGATACCGGGCTTGGAAGGGGAGGCGGGAAGTAATGGCGTCAGACGAAATATTTCGCGGAAAATCAAACTGACCCATCCCTCCTCGCTACTGAAGCATAAAACGTGTTGCAGTCGCAATAGCAAAACCGCTTAAAAGCAGAAAAATACCCGGATGCGCGTCTGAGTTTTAACATTCTTGCAAAGAAGAGTTTCGCGCCCACAAAAATACGTTCTACGGTTTTCGTAGTTTGTTGCGTCTCTCTCTCTCTCTCGCGCCCACAACAATAAAAAAGAAACTCTCACCAGATGAATACCAGTGTAAAAAACGCATAGAAGTAAAAACCTCCTGCAACTCGTACTCGTTGCTTGCAGCAGCATTCGCACTAAGATTTCTCGTAGCGGGGCGCGATTACGGGTCTCTCGAGAATTTTTGACGTCGAGAAACGACAGCAATTCTCCTCGTGGAAGAGGAAAAAGAACAGTTTGTAAAAATATCGTTCCCTCCTGTGGGAAGAAATTGAGACGGTCTTGTTCGCCCTCGGAAACGGCTGAACGAGAGACGCGCACTGTCGACGAGGAGGACGAGAGACAGATGATGTAAAGGTAAACAAAGAATCTCACCCACTGCCACATCAGTTCAAAACCAGTTGAGTGAGGATGAAATCTTGCACAAGAAGAAGGGCGGTATTCCTTTTGCTCATCCATGCATCCGTCGCGAACGCGACCCATTCCCATAGATCATACCACTACAGGTACATCAGAAGCTCCGGCCAACGAATGCTACTGCAAGCCTAGCCTCGGAGGATGGCTTGTGCCGGCACGCGGAGGCAGCGCCTGGCTCCACGGTCTGAGGGGTCGTAATAGAGAACGATGTTGCTTTTTTCCTCTCGCGCGCTGGACGCGGCCATGCTCGAGGTGAGCGCTTGGTCTCCGTCAGAGAGCTTCGCTGCGCTCGTGCTTTTGCGCGAGGTCGGGGACCGGTCGTTTTTCGTGCTGGTGCTCCTGGCGGCGTTGTTCAATGGAAAAAAGTCGCAACTCGCCTGTGCGGTCGCGCTCGCGTTCGGATTCCAGCTTGCGATCGTGTGTCTGATTGCTCCGGGCGGAATAACTACTAGGCACCACGCCTACAACGCCGCTCTTCCAGCACCAGCTGACTCGCCGCACCTCGGGAGCGTGTCGTCCGGCGCACAGCTACTTACCGCCGCGTCGTTCAGTTGCCTAGTGGCGAAGATTTTGTGGGACCTGTTTTGCCTGCGGAGGGCAGCCGATGAAAAGGTGAGCTTCTACAGCGGTAATCCCGGTGGATATGGCGAAGATACGTTCGCGCACGGGGTAGACACCGACCCCCTGCTGGGGCTGGAGGACGACGATAGTGTGAACGTCGTGTACCTGGACGCGGATGGGCACATCGTCGCGAACAGCCCTTCCGCGGCGCCTGCACGGCCAGGATTGTTGTCGAAACACCGCACTGAAGAAGCGGACTCAGGAGGAAGTGGCAGCACAACAACTTTCGCGGCTCGGGAAGATGACGTTTGCTCCGGGTTCGTGACGGAACATGAGGACGACGACCGAAACTCGTTGGCACCAAGTACGCCGACTCAGAGTCCCTCAACAGCGTCGCAACTTCAAGCTGCAGCTGGCGGCTTTTTTTCTGAGTACGGCGCGTTTGTCGCACACGGCGAGGACGCTGCGGCGTTTCGTGAGGAGGAGGCGACTCCATCTTCTCGGAGTCGGAACGCACCTCCAAACCAGCAAGACGCGCTCCTGCCGCTCCCCCGACGCTCCGATGAGGATCTCGAGGCCGCCACCATCGCCTCGTTCCCGAAAACGCTTTCGCAATCGGAGCGGTCCCTGAAGGAGCACGATTGCTCTTCTACGACAACGACCGTCGTCGAAAAGCTGCTGGGCACCGTGCTGCGCACCCACGACTACGGGAGTCTCGCGGAGCAGGCAGCGACTGTGCTCTGCCTAGCGATGCTGCTGTTTCTGCTGCAGCTAGAAGACGGTGGGCAGCAACTGCTCTCTGCCCGTATGAGCGTTGCGAGTGGGCCCCGCGGTGGTCAGCAGCAGACGCAGACGCACATGATTCTGCTTGGTGTAGCGATTCTCGCGGCTGTCCGAAGTGCCGCGGCGGGAGCGGGTTGGGCGTTGGCCGTGTGCCTGAACAAGCGCGCGGTGATGCTGCTTGGGGTCTTGGTTTTCGGGGGCTTCATTGTCAGCGAAGCGTGCGCAGCGGGGGCTCAGGCGCTGGTGGGGAGAGCGGGCACTCCAACAAGATTGCAATTGAAGGGCGATTGACGAGACCAATGCCCGATACAAGGTATTGCAAAGAAGATCCGAAGACTTCGATAGCTGTTGGTTTTCTTTTCCTTGCGTCCCGCGGGACAAGTGCATGTGCAACTGGATGTCGATTAAGGGAGAGTTGTATTGGTATTCGCTTCGGAGTGTGCAGCAGACGGAGCTTCCACGAGAGAGGTTTTTCGATGCACCGACGACGCAAGAATCAATTGTGTTCATGGGCAGTGAATCTGAAGGTGAAGGCTGTGCTCATGGGACAAAAAGTCGTGGTTGTACGTCGTGGGCGGCTCCTGTGAATGCGGTGGTCAATACATTGGTTCATGTTCCTCGTGGGGGGGCAAGATCGTGGGCTTCCTCAATCGTCCTCGGTAGAAGCACCAGCACGTGCTAACGTCGTGTGTAAATTCAGTTCGAGGAGACATCTACATCTTTTCTGCTCTGCTCGGAACGGCCCACACAATTTCCGTAGCAAATAATGAATTTTGTCGTCCTGAGGAGAGACGCCTTTCTTGAACCCTTCAAGTCGCATTGGAGCTTAGCATTTCTTTGGATAATTATCGATCGGGATCGGTGCGCGTGCGGCCGTCGCCATGCCGGGAACCAGTACGTGGATCGAGTCCGTGAAGACTGCGCGAGCGAATCTCGCTCTCACTGGTCTTGTTCCCGTTGGCGGAAAGACCGAAAATGGGCAGAAATTGCTCAAGGAGGCGAAGGCGTATAATGCTCTGCGTTTGTGTTTAGCTACTTTTTGATGAATTTGTTCGCGATGAACTGCGAGCCTATTAAAACAAAAAACGAACCCCCAACACCAGGATTCATGCCACGAAAGTTACTGCCGTACCCCTGCTCGTCGTGCCCCGCAAGAAGCCAGATCGCGTCTGCATGTGGCGACCCGGGCGTCCTCGCGAAAAGCTTGTTGACGTCCGCTACTACGTCGACAACGGTAAGGCACGCGTTCCGGTTAGCGAGAACCCAAGTTGGTACCCAGGGGTGTCGTTCAAGAACGGCAACGGCATGAAGCAGGTTCGCGCGAACAAGGAGCCTCGTGATCTCGACTCATGGTGCGTATGTTGGGCCAGCCGGGATGAAGATGGGAAGCCGGTGCGGAACGCGCGGCATTTCTACGTGGGTCAGTTTTACACCAAGGACGACCAGGACTACGACAACGCAAAGAGGAGGGCAAGACAGTTTGCGATCGAGTTCAGGAAACAAAAGGTGTTCGATGAATCAATGGTCTCTTCATCTTGCTGGTGGTGGTTGTTTCAAATATTCAGATTCATTTTCAGATATGACAACATTTACCATCAAACAGGTCCGAGAGTTCGATGAATTGACGAAGGAGAAGGATCGCCTGAACTTCGAGCGGCTCAAGGCGTTGGACAAACTCCACCAGTACCGCCCACCGCGCAACCGCGTCGCCGCGCGACAGTCCGGTCGGCAGGGCGTTACGTGGATGAAAACCACGCAAAGCTGGCAGGTACCTTTCTATTTGTCACGCGGAAACTACTGAATCTTAGGCCATCGATTTTCGTACGTTGTGAATGTGATCTTCCGCAACACCGAGGGGTCCACCACTCGTAGAGGAGGAGAGGCAAGAGCCAGCTTGTTTGCATTCTCAAAGCACCTGATCAATATTTTCACCAGGTGCAGATGCGCGTGTGGGACGCCGCGCTGCGCAAGTCCCGCGTGATGAAGCAGTGCCACGTTCGGATTGCGTTTGCGCCGGATACGACGCAGGCGGATGAGGAGCAGATCGAGAATGCGGTCGAACAGGCACGGAAGATCGCAGTGAACATAAGAAAGGAGTGGGAAAATCGGTACGTCCTCTATCGATCACGATCTTAGGAACAAGAACTGCTCCAAAAGCAAAACCAGATCGTACTTCTCAATTCATTGATTTCGCACTCATTGACGCAGGTACCGGTGCTACACCGTGAAGCACTACGCGAAGTACCCGAAGTACGATGAGACGGGTCGTCTGATCGAGGACGAGCCGGAGGAGGAGGAGGGCGGTCCTCGCGTGGACCAGTACGGAAACCCGATAGGGGAAAACGAGGAGGAGGACGACGTGGACATGGTCGGAGCTGCGGATCAGGATGGCCTGGAGGAGTACGAAGACAACGAGGACGAGGATGAAATCGTGGACGAAGGCGAGCTGCTCCCGGAAGAGCTGGACGGGCTCGTGGACGACAACGACATGGATATCGACGCACTCAGCTGAAGCGACTGCAGCGCCGGAACTGATTCTGATTCACAAGGCGGGCGGGGGGATGCTCGGGAAAAAATCGGGCGCAGAGTGGATTCATACAACATGTTCATCGGTGTTTACTGGACAAATCCAGGTCCAGCGCTATCTACTTTACCTACTCTTACGTCTACAAGCGGTTAAGTACCTACTTTACCTACTCTTAGTCTTACGTATACAAGCTGACAGCTCTTGTCACAAAACTCGAAGGAGTTTCGTGAATAATTCTCACACTAGCAAGGCACAGTCTCAATGCTGCATGCCGGTCTGAGGGCCGTACAGGCAGAGCAGTGTACATAGATGACACAACAGGAGGAGGAGCATGATGATGCGCCGAAATGGATCACAATGTACCGAAGGCATACTACGTACAACGCGGCAACCGCGATCGGAAAATGCAGCAAGGCAATGCTGATAACGTAGAGTAGCCGGTTTTCATGGCAGCATGATCGGTCAAGATCGAATCCATATTCCACTAGTTCTTATCGCGCATCAAATGCTATGTGTACGCATGAGATTGATTAAGCAAAGCTAGATTTCATGTTTTGCAGCAGAATTGGTCTTGGAATTGTACAAAAGGATCGCAGGTAAGAAGCGCAGTGTACAAGATGGGGTCAGGCGCGCATCGCAGATCTGTACATGGTAGAAACAACCGATAGGAGACATCCATGTTGTTTATTTTGGCGTCTGGCTCTGCTGGATTTTATCGCCAGTACGTCAACGTCGATGACCATAACAAGGAGGGAGCCGTGTTCGCGTGCTGAGTTATCTGGAGGATGAAGAAATGCCAATCGATGGCGCGTTGTGTGGTACCGCTATCGGTGATGTATTTTCCATTCTGTTACGTGGTCGGGACAGCATGATTTTCAGGTGAAGCCTAGCGCGCGCCAGCTCTATTGCCAGGGGCGGGCCGAGGAACGGGGAAACGAAAGAAAGTCTGTAAAGCACAGGCCATCTTGGAACCAGTGGGTCAGAATCTGCTCGAGAATTTCATGGAAGAAGCGTCATACTTTTTCCGGTCAGCCAATCTCTGATCAGCTTCAAAAACTCTCAGTGCGGTCATTATCTTGCGCATCCCACTGGGTCATTGATCCCGTTTCGCAGGTGCAACATGCTGATACATCAGCTCTTCTTGTTCCCACGGCATTGACGCTGAGACTACTTACTTAAGCTGCTTTTCTTTCTTCCGAATCCCAACCACTTCAGGGCGGCGGTGGATATATTATTTCAAGTAACTACTATAGGAACAGGAATTTTTTTTTGTATTAATTTGCTCCCTCGTCTCTATTACGAGCGCCGTTGACGTACTTTAGCAGTCATACAGATGCACGAGGCGGCTGATGTCCTGAAGCAGCCATCGTCCACTGTGTGAGTGTGCAAAGGATGTCATTTCGTTACATTCGCTTGATGACGGTGTCGATTCGTGGAGCTGGCTTTCTTGAGGCGTGAGGGCAGAACGCCTGCCGTACGGAGACGCTGATGGGACTAGACATGAGGGCGAGCGAGGGTTCACATTGCCAGTGGCCCCATGCGAGACGATTCGGGCCAGGAACTCGGCCGACCCAGCGGACGGAACAAACACGTGCGGCCCCGGGGCGGGCGCGCCGGTTATTGTACTACTTCTGCCTATGGTCCTCGACGACAGAACTCGCAGGGGGCGCACACGCTGCCAAGAAGAACCACGCGCTGACTAAAGTTGCCTTTCCCAATCCCCTGACCGAGCCTCAACGATGTGGGAAAATCGGGGAGGGATTCCGTATCTGCGACCCGGACGAGCTACTGCACCCAACCGAGCTCGAGCGAGTCAACCGGGCAATCGCGGTGGCGTCGAGCGCCCCCCGATCTCGGCGTACGAGTGGCCAGAGCGCGTCCGCTCCGCAGAACCGTGGTGAAGGAGAAGAAACAGATGCCACCGATGCAGCGCAAGCAGACGAGCCGGCGGGGGGAGGGGCAGCATCAACATGTACCGTCGGCTTCATCTTTGAGTTTTCATCCCTGATGCAAACTGAAAGTAGTAGGTATAGCGGATCAGATGAAGATGATTGATCTGAGACTGAGTACATTCATCAGCATCACCCAACACACCCGAACAGAAAACTTGCGATTGTTTTTTAACGATAAACAACACTCACTCCCCCTAGGTTCCGGCGTCGAGGTTGCTGCCTTCATTGGCGAGTATGCCCCGGACGATGCGGACAAGAGCTGCAAGGCCGTGATGGATTCCTGGGGCGTTGGCGACAGCACGTGCAACAATGGCGTGGTGATTTTCCTCGCCACCAAATCGCGCCAGGTTCACATCTGCACTGGGAAGGGCGCGCGCGACGGCCCCGCGAAAATCACGGACAAGCGCGCGGGACGCATTGTGAACATGATGAAGCCGTTGTTACGGGAGGAGGACTACCCGAAGGCGCTGGAAGCGGCCTGCGGCAGGATATACCGCTACGTGACAGCGGATCCCGAAGTACTCGCGGAAGACGAGAACAGTGACACCGACGGGGAGATCGATATCTACGTCATTGGCGTCGCGGCGTGGCTTCTGCTCCTCTGCTACCGCGCGTGGCAGACACGGGGGTTGAAGAGCAACTACGAGCTTTGCAAAAAGGAGCTGACGAAGCTGCAGCAGCAGAAAGCGGAAGCGAACGCGAAAAAGTTCAAGACGCTGCAGGGCTCGTGCCCGATCTGCCTAGAGGAATTTGGTGAGGACGAGAAAATACTAGCGAATGAGGAAGACGTGGTTTGTGAGGACGTTGCAGAGGGGGCTCAAGATGTGGCTGGCAGAAACAAGGATAATGCTGAAAATGAGGAGCCGCTGATTCAGGAGGTGGAGCCCGTCATGGTAGCGCGAAGGCGGAGAAAATCTCCGAAAGAGGCGAAAGAGGTGATCGCCGAAAGCCAAGAGACGCGCGTGACGAACTACGACTCGGACGACGAGAGGTCGGACGCGGGCTCGGAGGACGGCACAGTAGATGCTGTGGCGGATCGGCATCGGGATCATGGTGCGGAAAATAAGTCTAGCAGCAAGGAGCCGATCGAGCTGAAACCGCTTGCGTCCTCAAAGTCGAGTTCTCCGAAGCTGAGCACAAAAAAAACATATGATCCGTCGAAGGTCAAGCTGCTTACCTGCGGCCACGCGTTCCATCGCGAGTGTCTCGACGGTTGGGAGCGCTCCTCCACACTGTGTCCTGTCTGTCGGGCGCCGCAGGTCCAGACACTCAGCGGGGAGGGGACTCTGAACAACGCAGGTGCAACACCAGGAGGATCATCTTCATCTTCCTCTGGAGTACTAGGCGGCCTCAATGTGCGCACCCAGCAGGAGTTTGATCTCGACCCGACGTTGCCTGCCTCAACATCTTCCAGTTTAGTGCCCACCCCCAGTTTAGCGCAAACCGAACTGGTACAGCAGGACTACACGTTTCGCATGAACCGGCTCCGGACCCGGTACCCTGACTACTTAACAACCTCTTTGGTCGATCGGTGGACGACCGGGGGCTACGTGGGCAACCCACTCGCCGACGTCGACTTCGTGCGTGCGCAGCCGACTGTGGGAAATAGCTTCTCGAGCGGAGGAGCGGATGGCGGCTCGTCGGGGCTGGGTAGTTCGGGGGCCTCGTGGGGCGGCGGGGCTTCCTTCGGTGGCGGAAGCAGCTTCGGAGGTGGCGGGAGCGGAGGGTCATGGTAGAACCGCGGATCCGGGGAGGTCGCGGAGGCGAGGTTGGTGGAGTGTCTTGGAGGCGACCACCTGCCCACTGACAGTGACGCTTCAGAGCTCATTGGCGTCGAAGGAATACAAAGACTTGCTCCAACAAATGATTTCGTGCGCAAATTCTTGTCGCGATGCACACAGACACGGAAAGCATTTGATCAATGCTTTTTGAAAGATAAGCGCTCCAGCTTCTATCTTGTAGTGCTCCGACTGCCGGAGCAAGTCCGAGAACTGCTGTTCGAATCCAGACACTCATGTGCACGTTTCGCGTTATTTCTTCGTGGCGTGAACTGTCCCGCTCCCGCTCGTGGCTCGTGTGAATGGAATTTTCCTCGTGACTGATAGTTTTCGCTTCGCTAATCACATGCATTACCGGTGTCAGACAACAATGTTCTGATATCGTCGACAACTAGGCGGACTACGAAAAGCATGAGTAATACGCCTTGCTCTCGCGCCACAGCCCGCGTAAGTACTACCGGCCGCGAAATTATTGCTTTCAGATTCGGCGCCGCACAAGATAGAATAGCGCGTGGAACCATGGGGAGATTGAAGGCGGAGAAGTGAGGACCTTGGCAGACGCGCCTGTCTTGCGGGCGAAGCAGCCCTTCGCAAGAAATGGGCATCCTTTTCTCTGCTTTCGCGAGCACGGGGAGGCGACGAGAAATCAAGCTACCAGAGTACTACAACTTCTCTTCGTTTACATTTATGTCTGTACTTGTCTCTCAGTCAACCCGAAAAGATACGGCGCAAGACTACCATCAATCTCACTACTATCAGTGTTTCCGCTTTGCACCTGGAGCTGCTCTCCCTGTACTCCTCCACGGTGACGGAGGTGCTTGCTCTGCTTGCCCCTTTGTCGTTCGACGCGAGGCTGGCGGCTCTCACCGAGCGCACGCTAAAGCGGTCGGAGTTAACGTCGGATGCCGAGATCGCCAAGTTTTTCCAGCAGGACGGCAACAGGCCAAGCCGGCTGCCGCACCTCATCTTCGTCTGCCACAAGATCCAGGGCCAGCGGACCCCACTCGTTGACGGGAAGGGGTTGTACTCGAAATTCCTGGATGCGGGGATAAACCTATGCGAGATCGTCTTCTTCCTGTTGGACGTGCCGTCGGTTGCCTACCTCCACCGGCTCCTGAGCGAGCAGCCGACGCTCAACTGGCTGTTCAAACGAAAACGACTCATACCAATATTCGTACCGACTATGATTTTGAATCAATGAGTACTCCTTGTTATTCGGTGTTTATTAGCCGTCCATACATGAGGACGGGAATTCCTAGGAGTTTAGCGCCGTAAGATTCTGAATCTGATTACCGTCATCATCCGCAGTTCATACGTGATGTTGGTGCTTGCTTTCAGTGCCTCCTATTTTTCAACAGATTGATTCAGCGAAGGGGGAAAACCGGTACTGGGAGGCGCTAATATTGGATGCCGTGACGGGAAAACTTCCAGGGCTGGGCATGTTTCGCTCCGAACCAGTTGAATTTTCATCTTCGACAAAGCTGGATGAGCTTGTTGACACGTTTTTAGCGCCACCTGTACCACTGGAGAACTAAATTTGAATCTATTTTTATACGTCCTACGGTACGCTCTCGGTCTGGAGTTTCTGCGTAAAAACAGATCAATCGGAGCAGACCCGCGCAAGCAGACCAGCGCAGAGCCGCCGCTTCTTCACAGAACTCGTTTTTCTGAGCATGCATGGATGGGGACGATGAATGCCTTAGCTGGCTGGCGCGACACGTCGACCCTGTATTGCAGCGGCTCTTGCTGACCCATTGAAAATGAACTTACTTGTCTAGACGATGATGAACACCATCACCCACGCGTACAGATACAGTATGAGTATGATACCATTATGTAAAGTTGTTCCGTAGAAATCGGAAGAGCAGCAAGAGCAACATGATTTCCCGGCACGAGTCACGTCAGGAGAAAGGGCACTTCAAGTAAGTCAGTGATAGAGAGGATAGAGAGGTAAGTGGAGGTGGAACGCATTCAATGAATCAATCTGAGAACAAACATGTGAGAGGCAGAACAAGCAAGAACGAAGCTACCACTATGGTTCACTCGAGGGGGCCCAGGAGAGTCATTCGCTTATTTTTCTGTCCAGTACGACTACGAGTGCGAAAATAAACAGCAACTTGAACTTCCTTGAAGCATTAACATAGGTCGACTGCTTGCTAGTCGGTTGCAGTCTACTACTATCTAAGATTTCGATTCATTTTCATTTCCATAAAAAAAATACGTCTTTCGTCTTTTAGCTTCAGGAACGCACTGCCACACGCCGGCGCACATCGCGAATATCATCGATGCATTTGCGAATATCAGCACGAATATCATGTTTTTTTCGATGCATTTGCGAAGTGGTAGGCGGCGGTCGGGAAAATTCCTTGGTTTCGAGGAAGCTCGTGCGTACGTTCGTGCCAAGAATTTCAAGGGGTTTCGCGAATGGGCGCGCTGGAGTAGAACAAGCCGACCTTCTTTCATCCCCTCTACTCCATGCCGGGCGTACGCGGACGAGTATAGGAGTATGCAAGATTTCTGCGGCTACGATCTGCAAATCAAGTGGCGCGAGTACGTCTTGATGGATGCGAGTGAAAAATCGTCTGTGCAGTATGGCGGCGGAGGTAAAGATATGAGGTGTGGGGTATCTGGAACCGGATTGGACTGGATAATTTCGGTGGCACGTGCCGGGGGAATCGACTGCATACGGACGCACCCGCGGAGCTGCGCCACATTGTTTTTCCGTGTTGGCAAGGAAGATCAGTGGTTGCCACTCCGAGTGCATGTCGCGGGGGCGCCACTCAAAGGAAAAAAATTCGACAAAAATCCGCCGGTCTACGCGTTTAAAAACGTAGAAGCTTCGTCTTTGCGAAAGCGACCGGAGCAGCGAATGGGTAAAATATTTTTCGTACTTGGCGAAAAGGTTGGCCTGCTGGAAGACGCGGACTCGGAACGTGATCAGCCGGAAGTCAGGAACAAGCGGGTTCTGCAGATGTCCTGCAAGAGCATGGTGTCGCTCGAGGAGAGTGACTACCTATCTAGAACGCTGACCTCATGGTGGAAGCGGGCCAAAGCAGCGGGGACTGCAAAATCGATGGTTGATTGGTTACCAAGCCTATTTCTATGTCAGCGCGATGCTATACGATCGCAGCTTTTACAGCAAGTTTCACGCCTGGTGTATGCACCATGTGGATACAACGATGTCCGCCTAGCCGCGCCTGCCGAACAGTACCGCGACACTTTTGTCGGCAAATTTTCTGTTCTTCACCGGATAGTTAATATGCCAGAAAGCAACCGCAACTACCGCTTTTCGCTATCGCGATTTATACAGGGAACGCGCGTAATGGCTCCTCTCTCCGCTTCGGAGGCACCGGACTTTATCGTTGCGTTTTATTGCGGAGAAACTAGTGTAGCAGGCATTGCGCAAAGCGCGGATCACACCGGTGCGCTTCCGCTCAAAGGTATTTGGATCTTTCCACAGCATTTTCTCGTGCGTCGTATGTTGACAGAGGAAAGTAATAAGCTGACGGGCGTAACAAATGTGCTCGTGTATCCACCTGGCTGCAAAATCGTGCGACGCGACGCAAAAGAAAAGCAGAAAGTGCAGCTCCAGTATTTCATTGATTTATCCACTCCACAAGCCCGAAATGATGCATGGATGGCAGCGAAGCGAATTTTTGAAGAAGGCTCGCGCAGGCACGCCGAGTTGTTGCCCGAATGATCGCAGAAGATAAAGATGAAGACCATACTAGAACAATGACGCATGCCGTACCCGTACCCGTAGTTGTCATTGCGGTTGCGTTTGCAGCTCGTAGTGCTCTCAGGTGCGTGCCACGACGACCCGGGTAAGAAAATTGCGTTTGAGTGAACTCGTCTCGATCGCCGCTGCTTTCCTGAAGCCGATTAGTGACGACGTGCGCACGGCGACTACCCGCCTCCTCGCGATGTGGTCATAACGTGAAGAAATCGCATCCACCTCAAGCGTATATCCGTATGCCCCCTGTCCGCTGTGCAGTCTTTTGTTATGCCCCCTGTCCCGCTGTGCCGGCTGCCACGACAATGACCTCTTTGCATTGCTCACTTTAGCCGAAAAGCTGCGGCCACCTATTCGTGTTTGACGGAGCTGCACACACCATGATCAGTATTTCACGAAGTAGCACCAAGACAATGCGTCTGCGTGTAGTGCGTCGTTGCATTTCTTTTGTCTGCGCACTTCTTGCCTGCGCTGCGGATCCCCCTCCTCCCGACGAGGATCCGCGCAACGACCGGTTTCGCGACAAGTACGAGTACTGCCAGGAGTGGACGGCGTCGATGGACCAGGCTTTGTCGCTCAAGATCATGTCCCTCGAAAAGGAGGTGTACGAGGTACGAAAACTGCTGCACGACTTCGCGCTGATCGAGGAGGAGAAAAACCGCGAATACATGCAGACGCTCCACACGCACGCATCCAGCATCGAGGGCGTGCGACAGGGTATCTTCGACCGTCTCGAGCGCGAGCGACTGCCGTTCGCCTTGGAGCAAAAGTTGGCGGAACTCACTGCAAGCGCGTCAAGTTCTCACAGCGGCCTTGTTAGCTCTAGTACTGCACCAGCAGCAGCAGCCCCCAGACTCTGCCCCGCAGGCAGTTACCTGATGCGTCTGGGGAGCCAGTTTTCGTACTGTACGTCTGCGCGGTGGAACGAGGACGTAAACGTGAAAAACTACGGCCACGAGATCCTGGACTGCGACCATGCCCAGCGGTTGCCGAGTGGCTACGCGACCTACGTTTTCATTCGGAGCGGGTTCACCTCGATCGCCCAGTGCGTGCTACATGCGGTTTTGGTCGCCGGCCACATGGTGACGCTGCAGATCGCTGGCAACGACGAGCGCGTGCTGGCGAATCTGGATGCCCAGGTGCGGCTGAACGAGGGATCTGAGATGCTAGGGGCGCTTGGGGCAGAGGAGGTGGGAGTCGGAGTGGGGAACCAAAGTTCTGAGCAGAAGCCGCGGTCGCTGCGGGACGCCCTGGCGGTCGTGAAAGACCAGCGGAGTGGCGGAGGGGAGGACGAGATCTTCACGGCCGGACGTAGCGGCCCAAGTACCGCCCAAGAGCGCGGAGGACATATTAACCGGCCGAACTTGAACTGTACTCGACCGGGCGACGAAGTCGCGTTCGGAGCGGACGATTTCACAGCATCAACGGAGGGTAGAACGATCGAGGACAAGGCAGCACAAGCGATTCGGGCGGGGAGACACCGCGAGGCGCTGGAGCACTTCGTATGGAACCCGACACAGTTCATCCAGGGGGAGGTCTTTGCGGCAGCACAATCGCGGTTGCACGCGCCGCTCGGGCAGTCGCACGCACCTCCGACGTCGGAGACAACTACAAGCGAAAGCGAAAAGGAAAGCAAAGCCCCCGACGCCGCTTTCGTGTACCTCGTCCCGAGATTGCTTTACCTGCAGCACTTCGGCGACGCCCTGGCGCAGAAGTTCTTCCCGGTCCAGTGTCAGGAAGTTTTCCTGGACTCCTGCGACCCGCGTCCGCGGGCGCCGCTCGGCTACGTGCGGCAAATACGGCTGAAGCACAAGTGGAAATACTTCGAAAGAGGCGGGGGAGCGAGGAAAAATGGAGTAAATGCCACCTCAACTAGTACAGGACAACAAACAGAAACACGAACAGAAAGTAGAGAAAATGGAGGAGACAGCAAGAGGACGGCACACACAGCTGCGTCTGTACCTCGTCCGCTCACCGCGAGTATTCCGTTTCCGTCCCCAGAGGATTTTCACCTGGATGGAGTCCGTGCTGAGAACCTTTCTGGTGCCGCAGATGCAGAAGATGACGACATCGCAGTGTTGTTTGCGGTCCACGGCGTTGGGTACAGCGTGTTTCCGACCCGGGAAGCCTTCGAGGCTCTGGTCCTCGAGCCGTGGACACGAATCGACTTCGTGGCCTGGTGTCACGGCGGCTCTCTCGGAACGTGAGATCCGATGCAAGCGAAATTGGGAACGCGGGAGCGGAGGCGCTAGGCAGTCGCGCTGCGTCGCCATCAAACCAATGCAAATCTAGCGAGCACGCATCCAACATTCCCATTGACACGGCGATGATGTCTGCCTTTGCGCGGACACAATTAGTGAGAGGCAAAAGAAGTTTTATCTTTGGATTTTTCGGATTGCAGCGCTCCCGAACGTCGTGGATCCATTTCGATTTGAGGAGGTTTATGGCTCGTTGTGCCTCTCCTGTGCGTCGTTGAGACTTGAATCGTGTGCATGTTCTTGTGCGGATCGTTGAACGGATCATCCCATGGCGGATGTATTCCAGTGGCTTCTCGGATCCCATGTCAACTTGCAGCATCGAGAATGATTTCGTCGCTTCGGTTTTCCTGACGGGATTACTTAGCCTGCGATTGATGGTCTTCCTCCTCCATGCTGTTGGCAAAAGATTAACCGGGCAGCAACGGTTCGACGCACACGACACGATCTTCGTTTCCGATCACGAAAATGAAGATGAACTAAAATGGTCTGCTACACCAGATAGGTTCTGATAGTGAAACTGTGTGCGGCGCCATTCCTTTATGCTGTGTACTTATGTTTTTTCGAGGGTACTCGTATTCATTACTACTGCTGGTTCATGCTCGTTCATCTGCTAGTACAAATACATAGAAGCACTCGCACGTCGTCGCCGACGGACGCCGACACGATCGTGATAGTTCGCCCAGATCCTGACCGGCAGAGCACTCGTGAGGTGATACTGCAGCAAGCGAGGTGTTTTGGTTTCGTGATTCAAGAGATAGGCAACGGAAACGCGGCAAACGCAAGAGGAGAAAAAATAGATCGCCAAGAATTGATAGGCACTTCGAACTGAAGCGCGGTTCTGTTACGATCATACCTCTTTCATGGTACCGGTCAGGACTGAACTCGAACTTGCTGTACGATTCTGGGTAGTCCGGCTGGACTTAGAATAAGTCGTACTTCGAAATTCGGTACAGCGACAACTCAAAGAAATAAAAATCATGGAGGTTCACGACCCGCACCCGCGGGACGATTTTTTGCACTTCCGTCGGGAGATGGACGGAGAAGCGTTTGCGTTTGGTGCGGACATTCTAGCTGCAGTGTATGAAGACCGCGACGGGAAGCGTTTTATCGCGATGGAAAAGCTCAGGGCCGGAATTGCGCAGCATTGGCGAGAGATTGGCTGCGCAGAGCGGATACACAAGGAGCAGCTGCAGTTGCTCGCGACGCCTGCGGCTGCGCTACATATCCAGCAACTGGCAGCGAATTCCGCGGCTTCTGCAACGCCTGTCGACCCCGGCGATGAACTTCTAATAAAAGTGCCGCTAGATGATGACGCATTGCTGCTTCCGCTGCAATATTTCGTGGCTGGAAGTGAGGCGTTCGAAGAAGTCGGGTTCTTCGTCAGATATTTCGAGCCGTTCACAAATCGGGAAACGCTCGAAGATGCACTCCGGTGTATTTTGCTGAGTATGTGCCCAGGTGCACGAGAAACCGAACAAGAGGCGGCGAAAGAGCTGGAGAGGAAGCACGGCCCACTACGAATATGGGACGTCTCAGCTGTCGCGGACTTGTCCGCTCTTTTCTGGGCACTGAAGTTAGGAACTGAAGCAGTCGGCGAGCGCGACTTCTACGGGTTCTTGCGTCTCACTTTCAATCCTGACGTTTCCGGTTGGAAAACGACCGGCGTGGAGAAGATGAGCGAAATGTTCCGCGGGCTCACGGGCTTCTCGTGCGATCTGAGCGGGTGGGACGTTTCAGCCGTGAAGAGTATGGCCGGCATGTTTGCCCAATGTCGCAACTTCAGTGGGGATTCACTCGCTTGCTGGAATACCTCCAACTGCGAAGACATGAGCTACATGTTCGAGGATACCGGCCCCTTCACCCAGAGCCTATGCTGGGACTGCTCATCTTGCACGACGATGCACAGTATGTTTCAGGGTTGCGCCGGCTTCAACGCAGGAGCGCGAATAGACTTTCGGAATACAGGCGGCGTTCGCGTCGTCGAGAGGATGTTTACAAGCGTTGACGAATTTCCCGAGTTCTCCTGTGTGTGCGAGTGGGACCTGACGAGCGTGATCGCTTTCGACGGGATGTTTTCCGGTTGTCTGTGGGTTGAAGGTGAGCCGGCTGCTGCAGAACAGTTTCTGGCTGCTGGGTGGTCCCGCCGCACCCTAGTCCAGGCACGTATTGTATACTCGATGGAGTCGGACACGGCATCTGATTCCTCTTCATCGCACAGCGAGGCTTAAGAAAACTACTTACATCGCCCAGCGCTAGATAGAGTGGTATGATTATATTAATTGGGTAGACGTAAACGTATATCGCCACCAACATGGGGAGTGGGCGTGGGGCACAATATTGAATATTTATAACGCATGGCAACGAACAAGGGATGCATGTTCGGTGGATCCGATTTCCATCTGCTTACACTGACAGCATTGGTGGAGCCATACGTATTGTCGCCAGCTTTCACGACCATCTGTATCATGCTTCCACAAGAAGTGCTTTCAGTTTTGGATTACATCGCTCCCGAGCTCTTTTTCTCGATAGTTCTGGATCTGTCGAGCAGTAGCGAACTGAGGAGGCTCTTCGTCTCGTGTTGATCTGAGTCGTGTTCTATTCCAGTTCAAGAAGCAATACGATCATCGATCCGTAAGCGTCGTGTAACAGCAGGGTCGTGTACTTAGTCGGATCTCGATCTCAACAGGAGTTCGCGCCGCAATATCTGCAGGAGCCCCGCCAGGTCCAGCTGCATTTTAAGCTTTGTTCGTTAAGCAAAAATAAATTGCAGTGGAGCTGGTGGTCGTGAAGTCATCAGTGGTCTCGAATTACCAGAGACACTACCCGGAACACCAGGGGTGGAGCTCTTCGAAATATACAACAATGTTGAACATCAAAGACAATAAACAGACAGGAGAAGACATACTTTATCTACTTCTGACTTACATACTTTCATCGGTAACACTTCGACTTCATTATGTGGTACTATACATAGTTGTACCTTCGTAAAAAAATTTTGTGATATCGAAATGGCCACGACAGCGACACCGGGCGCGCCCTCCGGAACAAGTGTGCACGGTGAGCACACGACCAGCGCAGCATCCACGCCCGACACGACATCTACGGCCTCCGATGATCTTTTTCCTGAAGCCTGTCTCTACGGCGACGATCCGACTTTGAATGCGGAAACGCGCGCGTCGTGTGTGGTCTGCAGCATGTATTCCACCCAATCTGACTGGCGCGCGCCCGGATTTACGTTCACGCTCGGACAGCACGAGTCAGCCACTTTCTCGATTCCGATGACGTTGTCTCCGTTGGCGGCTGGAAGCGGCTCCTCAATCGTAAACAATCCTGCTACAACATCCATCGCGACCTCCTCGTCTTCGAGCAGAGGAACAAATCGCGCTGGCAGTAAACGGGCACGAGCCACCGGTGATGCCGGCGAAAAGAATAGCAGCAACACGTCAAGCTCAAGAGCATCAACAAGCTCAAGCACAGGCCCAAAAAACGTCGTCGACATTCGAGTGTTTCAGGATCCGCGTGCGAACGCAAAACTTGGTATCACGGGTGGCCGCGTGTGGGACGCTGCGGTTGTCCTTGCGAAGCACTTCGAGCAGGAGTACCGGCTTCTGTCCCAGCAGGTGGTCGGCGCCGCGGTGACGACGCGGGCCAGCGCGGTTCGGTTGCTCGAGCTCGGTGCCGGCACGGGCTTGTGCGGCGTCGCGAGCGCGGCCGTGCTTCCGCGCGGAAGTCCGACGCCCGCCCCGGCACGCGGAGGTCCGGGAGGGCGTCGGCGAGATCGGGAGAACAATTCCTGCGTCGTGGTCACGGACCAGGCGGCGCACCTCGAGCTGCTGGAGAGGAACGTGGAACTGAACGCGGACGCGATCAAAAACGAAAACAAGTGCCGGCTGCTGGCGAAGGAACTGGACTGGACGAGCGCGGAAATGCGCGCGCTGTTGGACGAAGCCAGGAAGTTTTCCCGAGGAACTGGTGCTGCGCCCGACGGACACTTGTTGGGGGAGCAGGCGCGCAAGGTGCTGCGGCGGCTGATGGGC
>RXOD01004383.1:0-23170 GCA_005223375.1 Amoebophrya sp. AT5.2
TTCGCGGTTCGGTCACCTTTGACTCCCTCATCACCCCTGTATTCTCGTACAGGGCTGCTGCGGCAGATGCCAAAACTATGTTTTTCTATGTATCGATCCATCGTCATCATGCTTGATGTTCTCATTCTAGGCTACTCAGCTACGAAGGATGAAGTGCTTGCGTTTGGTACGCGCTACTATAGGCTGCGACGAGACCTCCAGGGTGCCGAACCCTAATCAGGTTCGGAACGAAGTGCATGTTTCCGTTCCTTATTCTTTCCGTGTCTCACCAATCCATCTATCAATTTCTAGGTGAGACGGTGACTTTCGACACGATGTGGGACGACGCGAAGCAGAAGTCGTGCGCGGCGAACGTTCATGGTCGGGGTGACGGTGTTCCGCGCTCCAAGGGCAAGGGGAAGGGTGGCTTCGGCGGCAAGGGCTTCGGAGGTGGAAAGGACTTCGGAGGCCAGTACTGGTAAAAATCCTCGAGATGTTGTTGAGAGCAGCGATAAGAGAAATGGAGAAGGACGTCGTGTCTATTTAGTAATAAAGGGAGGAGGAGGTGGTTGTATACTAGTTACTGTTAGCATGATGCACGTCGATTGTCCTCGAGGTAAAAGAGAGTGGTAGAGGTTGCAAGATGGTCAACATGTTCGATGTTCGAATTGTGGTGGCTTGTTTCTGAACGTAATGCTGATGTGTTTACGGGACGGGGACAAAGATGGAACTGACTGAAAAGCGCACATGTAGAGAGGGTGATTTTTTCCACCTGGGAGTTTGTTGCGAGCTGTTTGCTCTGCAGACTGCCGCGTGCGTTCTAGAGATGCGTGCGTCGCTCTGTGGCGGCAGTTACTGATCGTCAACGGACGTCCACCAGCAATGAATAAGCTTGACGCAGGGTGATCGCAGCTGGCGTTCTACTGGCACGCGATCGCTCTGCGTCGCGCGGATCCGCGGTGCTGGCTAACAGTTGATGCATCTGGGTGGTGGACCTGTTCGTTGCACTGTCGGAAACTCCACATGAGCTGAATAGTGGTTTCCGACAGTGTAACAGGTACAGACAGATTAGCAGGTGGTTTCTTTCTACTTTAATTAGATAGATGCAAATAGGTGATAAGGTTTCAACTCGAAGATGGGACGACAGAACGACATGCAGAATCGACACATTTTGCGGACCATAGTACGACTTACTGTAGGACCGGAACTGTACGAATCTGTAGAACGTGTAGCCACGACGAAGAACGAACGACAGGACTCTCTGTTGTAGCTCTCTTGATCCACCGACCTTGCTCGCTCCACACCAGAGACCTCATGGCGGTACCCAGGAACGGCAGCAACCTTTTGGCAGAACTCGGAGTTGGAAACCTCTTCACGAAAAACCCTAAAAAGTAGAAAAAACCGAACGACCCGATGGACGCTGATGCACTCGCATGAAGGTGGCGTTCTGCTAGTGGAGTACGTCCGTTTTGCCCCGCTCAAGCGCCATTTTGTTCTCAAGAGATCTACCCCTGCGTTATGTGACGCTGCAAATGCGATCAGTCTTACTCACGGCCTTGGAGCAGTGCTTCACGTGAAAGCGTTCGCTGGATCCTGGTAGGTCGGTCTGAATATGATGAACGTGAATTGGGATGGCCAATAACCAGTTTCTAAACATCAATAAAGATAAAACAAGATCTTCAACGGCGCTTCTGCTCCCAGTATGAACAGAGAGCCAACATACGAGACGACACGAACCAGATTGGAATTTTACCTGAAGGCAACCAGTGCTGAGAGAGAGGGACGGCCGTCGCAGTGGCATATATTTCGGTGCGAAACAAAAGACCGCGAAGTACCACGACTATATGTAAATTTCGTTTGAATAATGGCGAGTCCATCTTCCTCTGCAGCGTCTGCGAGCGCCAAGCCGAAGCGCGCTCGCGGCGCGACAGCGCGACCGGATGCAGCCGCCGCCTCGAGCGCAAGTTCCAGCGCCACCGCGTCGCTTTACGATGTGCTCGGGGTGCAGAGAACCGCCACGCCTGGTGAGATCAAAGCGGCCTACCGGAAGCTGGCGCTGCAGTTGCACCCGGACAAGAACCGGGCGGACGATCCGGGCACCGCGAAGAAGAAGTTCCAGGTGCTGCAGGAAAGTTACGCAGTACTGAGCGACGCGAAGAAGCGCAACAGGTACGACGCGTGCGGGACGGTCACGGACGAGGATTTCAGCGCGCACCTGTTCGCGCAGTTCGGGCACCTGATCCGCCCTGCGCAGTTCGACGGCACAGACATCGACAACTACGTGGCGCGGTACCGCGGGAGCGAAGAGGAGCGCGCGGATGTCGCGGGGCTGCTGGCGAAGGGCGCGGCGCTCGACTTGTTCGAAGACGTGATTGGTGCGGAGCCGGAAGACGTGGCGCGGTACGTGGCACTCTTGCGGGAAATCGCGTCCTCCAGTCCTCCCGGTGCCGGGACGATGACCTTCACAAAAGAAACGGAGAAGAAACTGGTAGCGAAGGCGAAGCGGATGACCAAGCGAAAAGAAAAGGAGGCGGCGGAAGCGGTGGACAAGGAGATGTTGAAGCCAGGGACGGGTGGAAAGAATGAACGCGATGGCGAACAGCGACAGGGAGCCCCAATGGGAGGAGGAAGCGATCTGGTGGCGCTGATTCAGAGCCGACAAGCGAAGCGCAACGCGTCTGCGGGAACCTCCATCAATCCGAACGGCGCGCTGGCGCGTGCAATGCAAGAATTCGGGGGCCAACCTCTAGATCCGCTCGAAGACAGCACGTTGAAGCCAAATGCACCAAAAAGAGTGAAAAAGCGATGAACTGCTACAGGCTGACTAGGGCCGCGGCGACCTGCCGCCGCGTTGCAGCGAGGCCTTTAGCTTTGCATTTTGTGCGACATCGGAAATAAAATAAAAATATAAACAAAGCGATGCTGATGCATGGGATGTAAAGAGAGGCGGTGGCGCCGCGTTTTTCTCGACTTCTGCGTGCTCGTTCTTACCGGCTGGTGAGTCTAGTTCCTGGAAGATCATAATCAGAGACGTTTTACCATCTGACGCTCGTCTCCACTGGTAACAAAAAAGTGTGTCATCATCAGATACAACCTGCACCTGCTCGTGCTCCATATCCAACAGATACACATGCAGTGACCCACCAAGTTGAATTCCTTGCTGTCTTCTTTTCTTGTCTGCTTTTCAGAAGCTGCCACTTTCAACAGACTCCGTACGAGGTATAATGAGGCAGACTGCTTCTTCTCACGCCGGGCCGCGTTTTCCGATCGTGGCGGGGGTTCCGATCGCACACTACGGAAGTTTGGATCCGTCCCGGGGTACTGCGATGCACGGCGACCGCGCTCGTGGTCTTCCTCCGCTTTCTCACGTCACCGCACCTCGCCATGGCGGCGATGCGTCTCTTCTCCTTTCCGCAGTGAACAAAACGGTTGAAGATCAAGCGCATCGTGCACCTGAGCCGCACGAAAGCGAGAGCTCGGCCGCTCAACCAGGGGACAGCACGATAATTCCTCCTGCACCTGTTCCAGAGAAACTGCAGCGTTCGTCGGCGTGCAGTCACGTGTGCGCCGGCCTCGGGTTGATCGCGGTGAGTGTGCAGTTTCTGGGCACGCTGGGGTTCCTCGAATTTGCATCGGTTTGGACGGTCGACGGGAGGCGGTTCCGGAACGCAGAGTGTTGGCTCGCATTACTGCTGCTCGCGGTTATTGCCGTAATCTGGCACCCGAAGTGCGGCGCGGTCGAAAGGAGCGTAGAGGCGCGGCGGGCCTTGACAAGCCGGTACGAGGAGATGAGAAGCAGGAGCAATTACTATTGCGACCACTATCCTAAGGCAAGAACGGACTGTGTGTTTTCCATGCGCAAGAACTACGGGCTCTTCATCAGCTTCAGCGCGGTATTGCTGCTGCTGATCACCGCCGCGCGGCACATTTCTGGTGTGTCCCCGAGGAACCGAGGACCCGCCGACGACCAGGAAGGGGTGGGGATGGGAGGGGGGACGAATTGGTCTTGCCTCACGCTCGGGCTCGTGCAGAAAATGTTCGGCGTGTTGGTGCAAGTCACCCTCGTGTCATCGTACGAGACTTGACGAATTTCGTGACGGCACACGCCCACATGGTACAGCCATAGCGATAGCCGCGGAAGAAGAAAGAGGTGCTGAAGAAACTGACGTGACTGTCCGAGAACCTGCTCGATCCCCGTCTGAATAAGGGAGTCGCTGTTCCCTGCTCCGTCGTTATAGCTCCTGGTCCGGCGCCGGATCCGTTCGCGGCGAGGTTACTTAAGTTAGTACATTCGACGCCTTCTCCTCTCTCGGGTCGCTTGCCTCAAGTGGGGCCGCTTCGATGGCGTCCCGTGAATATTAAAAAACCAATTGACTCTTGCCTGTTGGCTCTACCTAGCCAAAGTGCGAGAGTGTCAGTGTCTGCGATTGATGAGTGCGAGAGTGTCAGTGTCTGCGATTGATGACCTGGCTGTACCGATTGTGTTCCACAGCTCAGAACGATCGTCGAAGAGCACGCGTCGATAGAGCGGCGCGGAGGGAGGAATGTCGTGGAAGGAATGAAAAACCTTCCGGAATCTGGGACCGCATCCGTACTCAGAGCTTCGTTGCTCGTGGAACAGCGTACAAACACACCAGCATCCGTCGACCTCGATCGTAGACCAGGGAACCTAAAGTCTGAGCTTGGATCGAAGGGCAATGATTGATGAAGAGGCCAAAGTAAAAACGGCCTCAACTACGTACATTAGAAGAAGCACGGGCGGTTGCAATTCATTGATGAATCGATTTGATGACTTCTTGATGTCTTCCCTGAAATCATCCACAAATGAAAGCCAATGCTTAGAAGAAGGATACTCGTGCCCGTAAGCCCGTCTCACTAGAGAGCAGAACATCTGTGCGTTGCCGTCCCCCACGTACTTCCACTAGAACGACTACCAGTTGTATACTAGAAAGACCTTTTAAAAAATAACTGCAGCTGCAGCGCTGACACTGTACAGTAGACGACACACACGTCGATGATTGTACATTAAATTCAATCATTGATCATCAAGATGGGTGCAGTTTGTCCCTGTTGCTCTCCCCGGAGCGATGCGCCCGTTGGCGCAGGAAAAGGCGCAGGAAAAGGCAGCGGCTACGGCGCTGCAGGCAATGGCGATGCAGGCAATGGCGATGATGGTACTTCTTTACCACTACCTTACTTGACGTGTTTTTTGGACCTCACGCTTACATTTTTGTTTGTTCGACGCCTTTCCGACGCACTGGTAACGAGGTAGTGGGATCACGAAGCAACCTCGCGCTCCTTATGGCGCCCGGCTGTACCTTCACGTCCTGGTCCTCCTCCTGATCTTCATTTTATCCACCTCCAAAAAAATCTATCAGCTTGGATGGGCGCAAAAACGGGGGGCGAGCAATGGGAAACCGTGCAGCAGTGGGGACAGAAGGAATCGTACTCCGGTGGCGAGGACGAGATCGAGACCACGAACTGGACAGTCGGAGAGACGTATGGGACACAGCAACCATAACAAGTCTCATAACAAGTTCTTGTTGCGGTTGTGATAAATGCATAAACTCGGATGGTAGCATTGGCCCTGAAGCTGGGACTGGCAACATGTTTGAGAAGATAAAGACGAGGAGAAAGCTGCTAAGTGAATCTCAGGTGGGCTGAAAGAGGCGCCTCTCAGCGGGGGAGGGAGACAGCTGCCGATGACTACTTCGTACGTACTACAAGCATAGATACGTTCTTACTACTTAGATTCGCGAACTGATACTGATATTTTGTAGAAGAGTTGTTTGGACGCCATGATTCAACTTCAGGGAAAATTTACTTCGTTTTGCTTTAAAATCATGTTGTCGTACACGACACAGGACTGTTACGTGTGAGATTTGTTTCTATGATTTACTCTACATAGACACATACAAATTCACTGTACCATACTTTTTCCGCCACGGAGCGCAGCCTGATCGCCCATGGACTAACTTTGACGGGAGCGAACATAGTACACCATCATCAAACGGCATGCTACTTATGAATTTAAAAGCCATGAAAAAGAAAATAAATGCGGGGCGTCAATCAATGTGGTTCCGATTTGTTTGAAACCAGAAGCGGACTACATCCGTCTCGTGATAGACTGGTGGCGTGTCCTATCCGGTCGTGTTCTGGCTGCTGTAATGGCTACCTTCTTGTTAAATGCGTGGTCTCAATCTCAAACTCAATTATGTCAATCTCAATCTTAAATAAAACTGGCCGCAAGGGCAAGTCACTGGGTGGCAGTGAATGCCTACCAGTATGCGGCCGAAGATGGATTTACTTTCTCAACTGGCCCATTGCGGTCCCTGTGTCCCATTGTGGGCTCTGCAAACGTGGAAACCTTCGATGGTTTGTTTCCCACGATCAGCGACAGGTCTAGCTAGTAGGTCCTGGCGCGACAAGGAAAAGAACACAGGAGCCATATCTGGAACTTCGTGCGCGAAGAATGAAATGTAGAGCAACCTGGGTTGAGAATACCCTCTTGTCAACATTTCAGGTTCGACTACATTGCTCAACTGAAGGCTTATGAAACTATCCAGATAAAATAATCGATATTCAAGCTGAGGCCAGGAAAGACAGTCTAGATCGATAACGAAAGCAAGTGACCTTTTAATACTATTGACAGAGAATTTAGATTTTAATTTTTCAACCATGTCACAGTCTACCGAATTGTCCGACTCAGCGCTCGTTCCAAATCCCGTCGACAGTGCTGTGATCACCGTCAATGTTCCTTCACACCAACCAGACAGCGCGACCGGCATGTTCAAAGGGCGCCAGATCGAGCTCGCGATTCCCGGTTGGCGCGATCTAACACCAGCTCAGTTACGCATCGAGATCCAGCTGCGAAGCGTGCGTTTCATGGAGAGCAGTGTCCACGTACACTGCGTTCAGGATGGCTTTCTATTCGAGCCGGAGATTTGTGTGATTGACAAAACGGAGCAGCCTGTGAATTTCACCAGTCACTTTGAGTGCAATACGCGGACTGACAAGATCACCATCTCTGTGGGCGGTCACAACCAGGAGCACCAGATGCAACGCATTCAATGCGCGCACTCCAGGCTTCCAGGTTGGAGGTTCACTTTTCTGCCAGGGGAGCTCGACAGTCCGCTGAAAACCATGCGGCGCATACTGTTCGACCCTGAAAAGCATGCCGTTCAGGTCTATCCGGGAAAAATGATTCCGACGGGCGCAGTGCTGACGCGAGAAATTCTGGAGGATGAGTACCTGAGCGTTCTCATCCGAATGGACGACGGCTACAGGGTGCGGCACGAACGAACTCCTGCAGGCACACTCAGATTCACGCAGACCTGGAGGGAAGAGCCCGTCATATCCAAAGAAGAGCTGATGGGAGCGAAGAAAGGCAAGAAGCAATCTGGCTCGCAGCTTGCAATCTCGGGAAGTGGACCGGAAAGCGAGATGTTGTCCGTTATCCAGAAGATGGGGGCACTAAATCTCCGAGAGCCGAGTCGCGCGGTCAAGGTCTCACCAGTGGAGTTCGGCTGCTCGACACGTCTGGGGCCTCGGTCTGGTGCGGACGTCCAGGTGAGATTTTTAGAACGAAAGGAAGACGAAAACGCAGCGTCCGGGAAGCAGTTTCAGAGTGACGTGGAGTCGCTGGTGAAGGACATGGCGCGAGCGAGGGAACAGCGTGACCTGGCGAAAGTGAAGCTACTGCTGAAGCAGGCTGAGGATGCGTTTGGCGCGAAAAATGAAGCAGGGGACAATCTGGTCACCGGAAATTCGCGGAAGCGCTTGAGCGACGCGATTAAAAAAACGCGTGCAGCAGCAGAAACCAATCCAGGTCCTCCTGCAGGTGCAGACTCCAAGCAAGCAAATAGTGCGCCCAAATCAAAGGCCTCCCATGCGCCGCAATTGCCGCTAACGAGCCGCCGCATCCAGTCCGAGTTTACCACCAAAGACGCCTCGGCCCTCATTTTTCTTGCTGATCGCAGCGCTTTGTCGCGTATGTTCGATACACAGGCGTCTCCGCTCCTGGATATCGCGAACTTTAAAGCGTGCGTGAGAGCCGTTGCAAGTGCTGGAGCAGGTACGACTGCGACCGGAGACAGCGGGTCGAATCATGTTTCGACGAAACAAGCGCGACTGGGTCTCTACCAGGCTCTGTTCCTGTTGTGTCTCCACGAGCAATGTGGGGCGGACTCGTTTTTTCTGAAGCCCCCGTTTTCCGCACAACACATCGATGCCTGCCTGCAGAGATACGTGTGCGCTCTGGTGGCGCAGCTGCTGCCGGATCGAGTTGACAGCGGCGAGACCTTCGTTATGAAGTCTGCCCACCCCATAGACCCGCTGAGAGATGACGAGGTCTGGCGGCTGTGCTTTTTCTGGGACCGCGCTCGCCAGGAAAGAATAAAACCGGAGTCAAAGAATACCTTCACGGTGGATACTTCAGGTCCACCAGTGCTGCGCTTCATTATCTTGTCCGACGAGAAGAGCGCGGCATACCAGCGTCTGACTCTGGCTTCTGAGATCAAATTTCCAGGCCTTGCCTCAGACCGGGTGGTGTGGGTGAAGGCCGCAGACACCGAGCTCGTCCCGCAAACCGCCCTCTCTGCGCCGCAGAGTCTCCTAGATGACCCGTTCACTTCGGTTGAGCGCGGCTCTTTTCTTGCCTTTCGCATCGAGGACACCCACACCGTCGTTAAGAACACGCTCATTCGCCATGGCAAGACTCCGGCACTGCTCCAGCACGCCTCGGACGCGCAGCTGCTACCGATCATCGACGAGCATCTCCAGGGTCAGCAGAATCACGCGGTCCACGTGGGGCTCAAGCTCGGGCTCGTCGATCCGGAGGTCACCGCCAGAGAGAAGGAGCGGGTCCTGCAGAAGTATCTGCAGTACTACAAACAGAGGAAAAAACTTGCGACGATAGCCATGTGCTACGGCGAAAACCACCCCTACTT
The DNA here is from genome assembly GCA_005223375.1 of Amoebophrya sp. AT5.2. Lineage (NCBI taxonomy): Eukaryota > Dinophyceae > Syndiniales > Amoebophryaceae > Amoebophrya > Amoebophrya sp. AT5.2. The sequence goes on from RXOD01004383.1 coordinate 8,928, forward strand.
TGCGTATTCCAGAGCGGCGCTCAATCCGGTCCTGGACGACCAGGAAGTGATCAGTTTACTGGAGAAGAGCCAGTTCGGAGATCAAAGTTCCCCCGAGAACACGGATTATGAGAGAGCAGAAGGCTGCATCGTCTTCGCGCCGCCACCGCCCACCACCTGGTCGGAGTGCGGATTCGACGCCGCTTTCTGGTCTAGCGGCAGGAGCGGAAGCAGCGATGAGTCTCCGTCTGACGCTCTCGCAGTGACCGCCCTGCTGGCGATGCAAGATCTGAAGGAGGAGCTGGGCCTGGAGAGCCCCGCCGAGGAGCTAGACGCGGCTCTGGTCGACGTGCTGCAGGAGCTGGCGGATGGCGCGGAGAGTGGGGGGTCGGAAATTTCCCGACCGAAGTCTAAGAGCATGCACGATGAGGATACCGCCGGGCTGAGATCGATCGCGACGGCCATCCTGCCGTGGCTGACGGACCCAGCTGTGCGCGCCGAGCAGCGCCGGCGCGCCGAAGAGGTAATGGCTGTCTATCGGGCGAAGGGGTTCAGGCGGAGAAAAAGCTACGCTGAAGTTCCGTGGAAAAAGGCTGACACCGAAGACGCGAAAACAAAAAAGTTGTTCCCAGAGCCGGAGCCGTCCTCCACCGTCACCGCCGCCGACGGGCGACGAAGGGCCGAACTCAAGAAGCAGGTGCGCGAAGCTCTCCAGCCCCTCGTGAAGAAACACAACAGCTACCGGAAGGTCCTGGCAGGCATGAATCTCCTCCGAAGAATCGGGCTGCTCGACTCCGACGCCAACCACACCAAAAGATCTGTCACGGTCCGAGGCTCGCACGTGACCGTGCACGACAGAAATGGCTGCACCACCTTCGTCAAAGACCACAGAAAGACGGCGCCGTTGTCCGACAAGCAGTACCTGGCCAAGATGGAGCAGCTGGTGGAGGCGGGGCCTGCGGGAGCCTAGAGAATCAGATGCGTCGGACCTCTGTAGACTGAGATATTATCAGAAAATTTGGATTCAAATTGCGACACAGGAGTTAATTACAGAATACCATAGTAACCGTACCTAAGCTCGTGTTTGGAAATTAGCTCAAATCATGGCACGCGCTACGGTCTTCTCTTAGCTACAAAATTTCTCTGACATTTCCACGGTTGCGTGGCTAAGCCTATAGATAGTCTATATGTCAGTGCAGGTACAGGTTTTCGCACTACTGCATAAGCGTTCTCGATGTGTTCTAACTTCTGAATCGTTCTCTGCTCAAGACTGGTGCTATCAGACTCATACGAAGTAGATGGTCGAGTAAATATGGAAGTAACGCATAAAGCAGATTCTGATCAAGATGTGGTAACAGCTGCGCGTTTCAGCGCATGAAGTCGCTCGAAATGAGATATCAACCCCCACTGAATCGAGACTTGAATGTAACTCTGCTGCTTTTTTTTTACTGCTTGACGAACGGCTGAATATATTCTCAACCCAGTACCCCGCTCGTTAGCTGCGTTGGAAGGAACGCCCGAGGCAAGACCGTATGAGCTGAAAAGAAGATGGTCGACGTTGCCTTGCAGTTGAGCGCGGCTGAGGAGTACGACCAACATTGGCGCAATTTTTACCCCTCGTGGCCGGAGATACCGCCGTTGGTGGTGGGAGAACAAGGAGATGCTGTTCATCCTGTTGCGGGTGGGCAGTTACAATCCCTACCGCCAGCACCCGCTGCCGTGTGCCTTCGCTTCGTCGGAGAGCCAGGCCGGTACTCGTACGCCGACATGGCCAGTATCAAAGCGCTCCACACGGACTGGTTCCCGGTGCGGTACGGCAGCGATTTCTACGACCAGATCGCCACTGGAGGCATCTTCTCCGTTTGCGCACGACGTCGGGATGTTGGGGTGAATGTCCTCGACGAGAATCCTGATTCTGCATCGAGGAAGCCGGAATCTCCGCCGTGCTCCTGCGAGGGGGGCGAAGAAGTGGTGGGGTTGCTTTGCCTCCGGCACGAGCTGGGCGACCGGACCGACGTGCCGGTGGAGATCACTGGGTCGCCCCGGTTTTTGTACATTGCAACCTTGGGCGTTGCGCGGCATGCGCGCGGGTGCGGCATCGCCAAGGCCCTCGTCCGGCACGTGTTGCAAATTTTTGGGGCAGATCGATCAACACCAAGTGGCAGTGGCCGATCGTCGTCTGCCGCATCGCCACCAGCCTCAGCGGACGCGAGGAGAAGTGATTGCCTCGGGAGGAGCGCGGCGAGGACCACCGCAGGAACCACCGCAGTTCCTGCAGCAGGGGATCTTGTGGCCGCACGGAAGCTGCTCGGCCTGGATTGGCGCCGGGACGCTCCTAGTACTATGGTAGTAGATGAGGAGCAAGTAGAAAGAGAAACCATTTTTACCATAGTACCGCACAAGCACTATGAAGAGACTGCACGAGGTCGAGGAGGAAGAACGGCCGAAGTAAATCACACGCCTCCGCCAGCATCCCCCTTTCGTCCGGCCTCCTGGAAGCCGAACGGGTCCCAACACGGGGTCGTGGGCATCTACTTGCATGTTATTGCGTTTAACAAGCACGCGCAGCGTTTGTACGAAGGTCTTGGCTTCGCGTACTACAGCACGCGTTGTGGCTTCTACGAACTAAACGGGAAGTCGTACGACGCCTACACGTACGTGTATATGTTCGACAAACACTTACAAAACCGATTGCAGAAGACCAACTGCGCGGCAGCGGCGGGGGATTGAATTGACGCGAACCTCGCAGTTAGGCTTACTATCTTTCTATAAATATGCATGAGCATGGCGAGAAGCTGAAGCACGGAAACGAAGACAACATGAAAAGGAAGACCATCGTTCGAAAAATAAAAAAACGGCCCGCTGCAGCCGCGCCTGGGGCTGTGCGGAGGATCGCGAACTGATGTGATGCGACAGACTTCTACTCATGACGAAGTTTTAGCTCTACTTGTCTGCCGACGGCATCGAGCTGATTGATTCGGTATATCAATGTACAAGCGGACGAAAAGGCAGTAGAGCACAGCCGGCAGCTCTTTTGCTACGCGGACCCAGAGCTGGTATCATACATACTCATCATTTTCGTTGTGGCACTCGAATGTTGAGAGGGCGATAGAGGAGAGTGAGTGAAGAAGCACAGCGTTCCCTGGTTTCTTTAGCAAAAATTATATTGTTCTTGTTCGGGTAACTACTTTTTCCTTGAGTTTGAGCTCGGCCAGCAAGTAGAAGATGTGGAACAGGCAGTATAGTTACGCCTAATGCCTCAGAAAACACTTTCCGCCATGTCAGAATTAGTACAACTGTTTCAGAATCAGAATCAATATGAATAAACTCGCGGTCGCGACCATATATATACGCAACGACATGCAAGAACTACCAGTTTCTCAGCAGCTTCACCTAATATCGGCTACCAACCTAATCCTACAACCACAACCAGTCAATATCCATTTATCTTTATCTTTGATTTTCTAGCATAGGCATTTGCATCTGCATCATGATTTTTTCAGGGACAGCGTCCTCCTTGTCCGACGCCTTCGCCTCGTACTTCTTGCCCAACCTGAGCTATTTTCTCGTGATCCGCCTTCTCTTTGCGTTCGCTGTGGGCACCAACACGCGAATGAGCTCGGGGCTGTTGTGTGTCGTCACAATGCCGTTCGGGGTCGCCATGCTCGTCGTGTCGCTTGTGTTTCGCGGTTTCGCGGCTGCGCCTGTTGCAGGCTCGCCATCCGCGGGATCAGAGCTGGAGCCATCCGGCTTCGACGCGTGGGGGATGTGGTCCTGGGTGGCCAATGTGGGGCACCAAGTGTGCCACGAGGTGGCCTGCGGCGTGTTCTGGGGTACGGCTTGGCCCTGGCTTTACGTGCTGTCGGTGGATCTCCTGAATACGAGGGGGCCATCTAGGCGGCTTTGTAGCCACGATTTCGGCCTGGCCCCATCCCCAACAGCAAATTTCTACGACTCTCGAATATGCATACGGGGGGCCATCGTGGTAGTGAATAGATGGTGGGGCGGTAGGTATAGGTTGTCGCCAAATCAATAATGTAATCGACAGGGGGGGGAGGGGAGGATGTGCGTTCTGGGTGATCGTGATGCCGTACTACATGCACGTGGCTCGTTTTCGTTAGCCGCCACTGCGTGACCTCAGCACCCGGCTTCCTTGGCATGCTTGCCGCTGGTGTGCCGCTCAGCAGTCCTTTTATAGCACTCTCTCAACGTGAGCGTGGGGGTGCGGGCTGCCGCGACTAGGTCTAGGACGAGATGATGAGGAAAGCCTTCTGGTTCAGGGAGCCTTCGGCGGGATTTCATGTTTATTCGCGGAGCAGGTCGGGACTAGAAATAGATCCACGTCGATTCCTGTTCCTATTCACGCGCTTTTCTGTTGGTTTCAAATCGATGCGGACTTATTCGAAGTCGAAGTCGCGATGCAGCCCGAGATTGATGCTTTGTCCTCGCTTCGATCTTGACTTGCTAGTTCGACAATGAATCCACTGCTTTGATGTTTTCAGAAGTCTTACTTGCTTCTAGTTGGCCCCGCTCCCCTCCATATGGAAGTGGGCCACGAAGAAACGCATGCCGGCGTGAGCAAGTGTCGAAGAGGAAGCGGCGGTGTCTGACCGCAGAACTAGTGGAGCTCCTCTTGATGAACATAGACGGACTTCTGGGGCGAGGAGAAGGCCAAAGCAGCTGGTCGCTTTCTGCGTCTTGGTCAAGGAACTCAACATCAACATATTTGCAGTTTACTATCCATCGTTTTACCTTTGATAAGATCATACATTCGTAATGCATCGGCTACTTTACTAGGATGAGAATAAGATGTAGATCTTTAACCCAATCCCAACGAGAACGAAGGCGAGCAACTTGCCGCGGTAACCGTGGCCTTGATGCTGTCCAAGTCCACCCCGGCCGCTTGTTAACGATACTTGCATAGACCACTGCGCTTCGGTATACTTTGCATGCCCACGGCAATGAATGTTTCTTATAGACGAGGATGAGTATTCTTTCATGTATTGCTATTGGGACGAAGTGGAAATACCACGACGCATTTTGGATAAAAAAAAATAAACGCGCGAGGGTGGTGGTACCTCCACCTCCTACTGTATGATATAAGTAAAGTACGATTTACGAACGTCAAGAATGACAGTTGGTATGTGTCGCTATCTGCTCCTCCTTCGGTTTGTGAGTGCCAGCAGTCCTGATTCTACTCGTGCGTGTGATGTTGTAGATTCGGTCGTGTCCGTGTGTCTCGCGCATGTTGCTCACCTGGTCGACGGCCTACTTACTTCGGTCCCACTTCGGTCCCGCATGAACACGATTCTTCTCTTTCATCGGCACGAACTACGCTTGTTCATCTTTATCTTGATCCTTTGATGCATTTATTCTGTTTCTTCAAAAAGTGTTTCTTTCTGGGGCGGGGTGATCCCGCACCTGATCGTCGTTGATACCGTGCGAGAAGTTAATAAATTTTTTGCGCCCAACATGAGGCGGCACCATTTTCATCACCTGGATATTTATTGCAGGGAGCGGCACCGCCCATACCCCGCCTCCATACAGTTTGCATTCATAGGAAGTCCAGTCGCTGTTACTATACTTGACGAAGAACGTACACGTAGTAGACGTACGACTTTGCCGTGCCCGTATCGAAAACAAAATAAAAAATTCATTGATTTCATCGATTCGCCGATGCCAATTCATTGATTAAGTTCTACCCACACACCAACTACCGCTAGTACGACTGCTACATCTACACTACTCTTCTTGTACTCTACGTAGTGTACGTAAGGGCGGCCGCACAGCTACTTCTTGTTTCAGCGCAAGAGAATGAGCAAGAATCCGCCTCGCGGCTTATCGGACGAGCCTGCGTTGCGTCCAGAGTATGCGCGGACGGCGCCGAAGATCAGTATTGAGATGCGGCAGAAGCAGCTGAACGGTTATGGGAAGGCCAAACAATTGTTGTCAGGATCAGAAGCATTCCCGACAGAGTGGAAGCGTCGTATTTTTTGCAGTCGTGTTAGCGATCCGTCAGGCCCCGCTCTTTGGGCTTGTATTATGTCTTGCTGTGTTGGTGGTCTGGTAGTTTTCGTACTGGTTGGTTTTGGCCCGTTCGTTGTAGCTAGTTGTAGTCGTCGTCTTGGGGCATAGTAGAGCGAAAGTAGCATTAGCAGCTTCAGCAGCTGCAGCTGCAGGTGCAGTAAGTAATGAATTCGCCCCGCTGGATTGGCTCCACTCTGGGGCTGCAGCACCAGCTTCACGCACGGAGATGCGGAGATGTGTCCCAACGTAGGGTCTACTCGTGTTTTGTTTGTAGTTTGCTTTTAATTTCTCTTCTTAAGTTTATGAATGTGTTCCATGCCCAGCGCTCCACAGACATGATAGAAAGATAGAAGAATACAGCTCCACGACATCGACGCCCGCACTCGTATCTCTGCCGGAAATCGGACCGCCGGGGAGGACGAAAATCCTCGTCCTCCTCCTCCTCCTTCTCCAAAAGAGCAGCCGCCCGGGCTATGTGCGCACGACGATCACGCCAATACTGGAGGAGCTGGCCACGGAGTTTTGGGTAAACGAAAACCGGATCCGCGTGGACGGCGACGAGCTGGTCGAATGGATGATCCGTCATGTGGAAGGAAAGGTGCGGCTGGACGAAGACGTGCAGCACATGCTTCAGGCGAAAAAGGAGGTATTGAACGAAAGGCCAATGTTGTATACCTCGTTATAGATAAGCAGCGAGCATCGCGGTTCGGCTTCGGTACTTCTTGAGCTATTTTGATAATCGATCCGCAACCGCAACCGCAACCGTATCAGAATCAGAAGCATAAATTGACAGATCATACACTGGTGACTCACTGAGAAGCACAGAAGCCTAGAGCTAGACACTGCACACCATCATGCATCGATTAATTTCGATTGACTGACCGCAAGCAACGAGGATTCAATCGACCGATCCATCGGCCCGCTGCGCAGGTACTCAACCAACCTCCGGTGGTGGAGCACGACATCAGAAAGCTTCGCGCGGATTGCGACTCGGTAGCGGACAAGCTCGAAGACATCTGGGAAGTGGAGAAAAGCCAGGCGGAGAAGCGACGGGCCCGGGATGAAGCAGCCGCAGCGGCCACAAAAATCGAGAAATAGTTAGGAAGATAGTAGCTCCTACACCTACTGCTGGTGCTGTTTTAGGTACTAAGAAAGTATTTCACATTCTTGTCTTATACCTGATTCTGACGATTTCTTGTTCTTGCTCTTGTGGTCGGTGTCAGTGCATGTGGATGAGAGCGATAGAAAAAGCCAAGAACGCAGGCTTGCGGCCCTTGTAGCTGCATGCCAACGTCCGTTCTGAGTTCAGGACGGACCTTGTCTCGTCCTTTCCCAAAAAGGATGCATCAAGCTCAAGCTCGGTCATTCAGGAAACTGGCGGGCGCCCTCGTAGAAAGATAAGTACTCGAAGGGAGGGTGCACTACAACCAATTCGATTGATGCCTGTCCCCGAGGTCCTCGTGATTCGTAGACGTTTTTCTTTTTCTTGGCGGATGCGTGATACCCTACAAACATGGCTTTAGCTTGCCACCACCAGCTCGAGCAGACAGACTCAGAACCACAGCGGGAAAACGCTTAAAGGCACGTGACACATCGTACAATATTTATATTTTTGTGTACTATACACTATCCCGTGATGGCGGGGCAGTAAGAACGAACAGCCCGCCCCCGCAACCACGGCCGCGCGCATCATGTTTTTATACTTCAATTTTGTACGCTATTTTTGGATTTGGATGAACATGCACTTGCACAGACGTGGAAGAACTCCGTGGACAAAATCCAGGATGTGGACAGCAACTAGAGGGGCAAAATCACGACGTGCGTTTTGTATGATTGAACGAAGTAGATGAATTGGCACAGAGGGAGCGAACAAAAAAAAGACGTTCGTACTTGTTCCCGATCAGGGGCTTCGAAGCCTGGCTGTCTCCAAGTGGTGGGGTTCATCTCGGTTGAGTTATGCTGTCTTCGCGATACAATGCTTTTGGGGTTCTGCATCTTCTTGTGTCTGGGGATAGTAAGTGCAAGTGGCAACAAGGGGAGTATCCATCGAGCGTCGGGATCAACTGCCTTGCATCAAGGTACTTCATGTTCTTTCGTGGGAAGATTCTTGTTGAGCAGACTCCCATAGCTTCAATTTTTCTACGAAAAAAAAAATAAATCTGGCTTTTTCCCGTATTTACGACTACTCACAACACTGCACTAGAAGCAAGCGATAAACAGTTTTTAGTTTTTTGTAGCTGGCCTAGTTTGTAGTTTGTGTTTGTTGTAAGTAGTTTTTAGGCGATCCAAAAAATCAATCGATGCCGGACTCTCCGCCGGCGAATGCGAAAAGCTGGACGGGGGCGACTTATAGCGGTGCGGTGCGGGACGGCTGGTACGATGGGTTTGGCACATACGAGTTCGGGAATGGCTGCAAATACGAGGGCCAGTTCAAGCGCGGCGAGTTTCACGCTAGGGCGCGAGACCAGCTGGTCGTAAGAAACCATCGGTAGCTACTTAGTTGGTAGAAAAGCTGTGGCGCTCTCCTCCACCGCCCCACTCCTGTTGCTTGTAGCGCCGGGCGGTTCATTAGAGATCATGCCTCACTATGGCAGTAGGAGTGCATCAGAGAATGAGCTAGGAGAATCCCCAAGAGAAGAAAACGCGAACGCCTAGGCCTAGGGGGCAATAGCGACCTTTGCGCTCGTCTCGAAGGAAGAAAGAAAATACTGCGTTTTTGCCGGCGTCCTAGAGTTTTCCTGTACCATTTTGCCTTTGCCTTCTGAACAAGACCCGTAAGGGCGGGCTTCCGAAAATGTCTCGAAATTTCTCTTTCTATTTGATTTCGGTCACTACCAGCTGGCCCGACCATACACGGCACCGGCACCCTGAACTACCCGCACGGGGGAAAATACATCGCGAACTGGGAAAGAGGAGTGGCCGTGGACGGACAGTAATGTATGCATAACTTACTTATTTACTTGTAGGTCGAGCATCGGAGGAAATGGAAATCATTTGTGTTTAGCTGCGGTCCGACTCCGATGGATTCCCTTCGCCATGGCTTAGTGTTGTGGGTGTGGCTTGATTCCTCTTTTCGGTTCTCGCAGGTATCAGTTTTCCGACGGCCTGAAATTTGAGGACCACAATTGGGGCTATTTGTCTGCGGGCGACCGCCGGTTTTACTCCGAGGTTTCCAATGGGTTGCAGCCGGCGGGGCGCACGCAGCTCACCGACCACGGGAATCAGAAATCCGTTGCCCTCCCCGCCGGCCTCTACGACACCGGGGAGGGGTTCTACTCTGCCAAGGACGGCGTTCTGTACGACTACCTGACGCAGAAGCGAGTGCGCCGCATCACCGACCCGAACGAGGCCAAATGGATAAAGACGTTCTGCCGCCGAGGTTTTGCCGGGACCGAGACGAGCTGCGTAGTAGACGATGACGAGCAGGACTCGGAGATCTCGCACCACAGCGAGGAGGAAGCGGAAGCGGCGACGAAGGTGCAGTCTTTGTTCAGAGCAAAGAAAGCAAGGCAAGCGACGGCGGAAAAAAGATCGGCAACTTCGATGTCTACGAGAGCACTCGAGGAGGGTGCACCTCCGGATGAAGCGGGGTCAGGAGACGACCCAGAAGCGCTGGCAGCGTGGAGCGCGCAGCTGGGAGAAAAAGGCGACGCAGCTGCCATGAAGATGCAAGCCAAACAAAGACAGAAAATTGCCAAAAAACAGGTGAAGCGTATAAGGAAGCAGATTGATTGATAAATGTTAATGTGCATGTAGGCATTCTAATCCCACGTAGCTGATGAGTTTCAGTTCGAAAATAGAAAATGCTGAACCCGAAGTGGAGGATGGACGATAAACGAAGCCAACGATAGTCAGAAAAAAACAAACCTAGGTTTTGAAGAAATTGATAGGTAGAAGCGCGACGTCGGGAGCTGGAAGAAATGCAGAGAAAGGCGGACGAAGAGGCAGCAGAGCTCGACACTTGGATGAACGACCTCGGCGACGATGCCAACGCGGCCGCCCTGAAGATGCAAGCAAAGCAAAGACAGAAAATGGCCAAGAAGCAGGTACTAATAGACTTCCAAGTATTTCTTCTAGTTCTAGCTCTAGCACATAGCACAAGCACGAGCACGTCTACTCCTACCGACAAGAACAGACCAGTATCGACGCAGAAGACTTTTTTCAGGTGGAGCAGCGAAGACGAGAGTTGGAGGAGGCGAAGCTCCGTGCTCAGGAAGAGAGCGACGAGGCCAAGGAGCTGGACCGGTGGATGAAAGAGCTTGGCGACGACGCTAACGAGGCGGCTTTGAAGATGCAGGCGAAGCAGCGACAGAAGATGGCCAAGAAAAAAGTATTTATTACTAAGATCGGCGCACCCTCAAGCTCAAGCACAAGCCGCTTAAGGTCAAGCTCAAGCGATAAGGTGAGCGATCACACCCACAATCAAGTTTTCTCCTCGTCCTCTCTAATCTACATGAAGATGTTGACCATCGCCACGTTCATCTGATCATCGGACATCAGGTCGAGGCCCGCAGGCGCGAGGTGGAGCAGGAACAGGAGGCGGCACAGGAGGAGAGTGATCTCGACAAGTGGCTGAACGACCTTGGCGACGATGCCAACTCGGCCGCTCTCAAGATGCAGGCAAAACAAAGGCAGAAAATCGCCAAGAAAAGGGTACATTTTCAGGACTTAGATACGTATTTTTATTTAGCTACGAGACAGAGACTGACTATCAGCAAATGTCTGTCGTGACGTCTAGCCGCAGGTTAGGTGCACAAGTGAGGATCATCGAACGAAGTCGATGACTACTGTGTAACGAAAAATTTGCGAGACGCCTGTGACGTTGTCAGCCTTTCACTTTTTTAGCTGACGATCACGCCGACACACATGAAGGCGCAAAAAGGACCAACGCGCATTCTTTCAGTTCGTTGTGAAGATCGAAAGTCATGAAGTGAATCGATCCAGGTCGAGGCCAAGCGACGCGAGCTGGAGGAGGCGAAGCAGGCCGAGGAAGAACAGGCAGCGGAAACGGCAGAGCTTGACCAGTGGCTCGATGAGCTGGGCGACGATGCCAGCTCCGCCGCCCTGAAAATGCAGGCCAAGCAAAGACAGAAGATGGCCAAGAAACAGGTGATGGTGAAACAGATTTCGTGTGTCCGTCGTTGGATGAGAAGTTGTATAGTTATATGTTTTTGGATGATGGAATCAAAATCAATTCAATTGGAAAACCAAGAAAACGTAGAAAGACCCCGCTCGTACGACTCGCTCATACCATCAAGACCGGGTCCTGCTCCAGGTCGAAGCGAAGCGGCGAGAGATCGAGGAATCGAGGCTGAAGGAGCAGACAGCCGCGACGGACGAAACGGCCGAGCTCGACAAGTGGCTCGGCGAATTGGGTGACGACGCGAACTCCGCGGCCATGAAGATGCAGGCGAAACAGAGGCAAAAGATCGCGAAAAAGCAGGTAAGGTTCATGTATAAATGTCGTATGGACCACCACCACTCATTAGATTGGGCAAGCCCAAGCACCAGCAAGAACTAGGCTAAAAAGAAAACTGAAACTGGTGATTCGGTATGCAAAAACGAAGTCGCAGTACTAGACCAGGTGGAGGACTACGACTACATTGAATAATAAATTCATCCATTTTTCGCCTCCGCGACCGCGTTCCCATAGGCTCCTGATGCCTCGGACCATCGGACCACAGGTAGAGGCCCGGCGAGCGGAGCTGGAGGAGATGCAGCGACAGGCAAAGGAGGAGACGGCGGAGCTGGATCAGTGGATGAAAGAGCTCGGCGACGACGCCAACGTTGCGGCCTTGAAGATGCAGGCGAAGCAGCGGCAGAAGATGGCCAAAAAGGAGGTCGAGGCCAAGAAAACCGAACTCGCGGCGGCCAAGGAGGCGGCCCAGAAGGCTGCGGAGGCCGAAGAGTTGGCCGCCTGGGCGAACGACCTCGGGGACGAGGCGATTAAGCAGAGACGCATCTCGGTTTCCGTCCGATGTTCGTGTCGTAAAATTACTTAATCTGGTCCCGTCCCGTCCGTCGTCGTGGTCCCATCCAGCTATGCTGGAAAGCAAGATACTTGCGACAGAAAAAAGCCGCAGCCAGGAACAGGAATCCGGACGATTGGCAGCGCGAGAACGCTCGCGTCCCGATTCGGCTCGGTGCATTTGCGAGCGTTGGCACGTCTAGTTATGTCGTCTCGTAGTCTTACGTAATTTAAAGATTTCCGTTGTACATCAACTTGAGTATAATTTGGTCTCGATATCATCTGAGTGAATGCACTTCGGCCAGCAGTGCTAGCGAAAATCGAGGTTGTATCCCTGTACAGCGGGCGCGGCGGCAGTGCGTATGCAGGCGAAACAGCGGCAGAAACAGGCACAGAAGGACGTGGCGGCAAAAAGAGCGGCGAAAAAGAAGGCAGAAGATGAAGCGGCGGCCAAGGCAGCGAAAGCGGATAGCGCCGCGGGAGATGAAGGCCACGAAGGGGGCGGCGGAGAAGGAGCCGGAGAGGGAGCGGCAGTGGGTGGCGAGGGAGCATGAAGATGCAGGAGAGTGTGTGTCCATTTCCATCTTGTTTTTCATGACTATCTGCTGTGACACCTACACCTACTTCCTACAACACTGGCATGGGCATAGTATCTATACAAGCGAAAAATGTTGACAAGCAGCGTGTGAGTGAGAGCATGCAGGACTTCAACTCCATGATTGATTCTTTTTGGACGTGATCGATGTGTCGTGGCATTCATTGCGCTAGCAGCCTTTCCTTTGTTTTGTACCGCTCTCGCCATGCTGTTGGCGCTGGCGGGAAAGGAGGTTGCACAAACTCGGATGCCTGAAAAAGTGTGCACAAAATTCCAATTGAATTCGGCCGCTACCGCTAGCTGCATGTGCACACCATGCATAACAACGAACACAATGCATTGATTCGTTGCTATAGAGGCGCACCCGTGCTGACCGGTTCATCACCACTATCAATTCAATGATCTTCATAATTAGGCAACGACAAGAAGAACGACAAGTCACGTCGAGACAACTTACCATCAATCTATCACCTACAAAGACCCCTGCAGGTCCTGCGAGTTCGAGAAGATGTACATCGCTCGATTGCACCGAATGTTTGTACTGTTTTGGTATTCGCTGCTGTTCGTTGGATGAAATTGGCTTCGAAGTCGAACGCGAAGGTACGCTCAGAGAGCCGCCTGTTTTGGCGAAGCAAGGTGGAACTTCATTTTTGTGTGTTCTGAATGATGCGAGATGAGAATGCATATTATTGCCTGCTGAAGCAAACAGGTCAGATGCATGTTGCGATGGTACGACCAGTCACCCTTCATATTGTCTCTGTGATGTTGACTTGCCCCTGCTTGGTCGCTCGTTGCTAGTTAAACATTTGTTTGATGACGGCGACCGCGACGAGGCTCGTTGTTGTTCCTCGCGTCCCTGGTGGTGGTTTTCAAATCGTCCCCGGTGGTGGTTTTCAAACCGCACAGTGAGTCTTTGTGTTAGTCCCCCTACCCCTGAAAGCGATGCTTTTTTCTAGTAGATACTGTTGTAGAAGTAGAAACCGAAACTTTTGCTTTTCTGAGGCGGCGCCCTCCCTCCGGATGCGACTACGAATTATAGTCGAATTTAGTTTTTTACCCGAACAGACGAGAAATGTATTGTCGTGCTGGTCGTGCTGGACGATGTGTCAACGCGGCATTCTTTCCAGTGAGCCACCGCAGAATTTTTTCAGTTGGTTCTGACCACTTACTGTGCTCTGACCGACCCTTAACACGTGCAGATGCACGTCTCGCTCTCGCGACCTCCACGACGTGATACGATTGAACTGTTTTTTTACCAGCGGACGTATTTGGAGTGAACATGCTTTTGCTTGCACATCCCTGCGCTCTAGACACATATGTGTTGCCAGGAAAAGTATAGTACATTAACATATGAACATATCCGCCGTGTATAATAAGTTAGCTTCTTTTTCTTTTATTTCTCCACCTTCTACTCGTCTGCGTCTCGAGCATTTTGATATGTATTAGCTTCACTTCGCTTCGCGCTCGCTTCCTGTTCGCTTCCTGTTCCTTGCCTCTTATGCAATGGAGCAGGGCGCCACCGCCGTTGGCACGCCGGTCGCGGGGCCCCGGAATTCCGCGACTGCCGGGTTTTCTACTGGCACCCCGGCGCCCGCGCGGCCAGGCACGGGCATATCGATCGAGATCCACGACGGGCAAGCGCAGAATCACGCGCAGGGGCAGCCGCCCGCCGGC
>RXOD01004384.1:0-23145 GCA_005223375.1 Amoebophrya sp. AT5.2
GGCCTTGTTGGTGGTGGTGGTGTCCCCGACAGCGACGACGTCGGTGGCGGTGGTGGTCGTCGCGGCGGCCTTCTTCATCGCCATCTTGGCCGAAGCCATCTTCATCGACTTCTCGAAGAAACTCATCGTGGAGGTTTGGACGTTCGTGACCGAAGTCGTTAGTTGAGTAGAAGGGGGTGGTAGAGTTTATCCCAGGGGGAGTTTACTCGCGGCTAGAGGGGTTCAGTTTGGATTCGGGGTTTTGGTTCTGCGCTCACTGGTACGACTTCGAAACTTCGTGAAGAGCTGTGTCGTAGTAGGTGAAGACCCAGCTGAGATTTAGAATTAGAAGTTCCAAAGCTAGAAATCAATACTCAGCGAATACATAGTACTTAAATCATAGTGAAAGAGGAAGACTTCTACCAGTGAGTAGGTACGTCAGTCGTTGCCAAGGAAGTCAGTTTAGAAAGTCAACAAGCAAGCAGCTCTGTTGCAAACTACGCTGACGCACGAAAAAAAAACGTCTTCAAGCACGACCCAATTCCAAAAAAAAACGCACTCGGACAAGAACGCACAAGCCAAGCAAGCTTCATACAAAAAAAAGGCTGACGCGTATCCATCTGCAGGTGATACCAGCAACAAGCAATGAGAGAGTGGACGCATCGGACAGACGAGCTCACTTCATCTTCAAAAAACAGACCGGAACACTCGGGCCGTCTATCCGACGACAACACGATCGAAAACGCGCGCGCAACGCGAACAAGGTTCGCCGAGTGTGGGCGTGGCCCTGAAAAACCTAAGTACCGCAAAACTCGCTTGCTCTTGCTGTGTGCAAGTCTGGTGCTTCTTTAGATTTTCTTTCCCTATCGTTGTGCCGGCATTGAATTAGAAGTCGTATACATGAGACTCGGCGCAAAAAATATTGTACATGAGACCCG
This sequence comes from Amoebophrya sp. AT5.2, assembly GCA_005223375.1. Taxonomy (NCBI): domain Eukaryota; class Dinophyceae; order Syndiniales; family Amoebophryaceae; genus Amoebophrya; species Amoebophrya sp. AT5.2. The sequence continues at coordinate 918 of RXOD01004384.1, forward strand.
GCGCCAAAACGTATTGTACGTGAGACCCTATCTTTCTCGGCAAAAAGCGTATTGCTCATGAGACCCGCCAAACTATATGCACATGAGACCCTGGCGAAACAGAGCCGCGTGTATGAGTCAGTCTATGCGTAAGACTATCACATCTCGTGCAAGTAGGTGTTGGCGTATGCTTACTCTTACTCGCGTATGTGCTTCCCCTTCCGGATGGTGCTACCAAAGACGTTGATGCATCAGTTGCAATTCTCGCGGTCGCGCGGCACGAAGAGCGAACGAATGTGCGAAAACCATACATCGAAAGTGCGAAAACCATACGTCGAAAGTGCGAAAACCATACATCGAAACCATACATCGACGTGTATGGTTTGTGTCCATACATGGTATGGATAAAAACCATACATGTGACGCAAAGCGTGGCTTTGGTATGGTTAATAACCATACCATGTCCATACAGGAACCATACATGCAGCGGTATGGTTTTCATGTATGGTTTTCGCACTTTCGATGTATGGTTTTGCTGGCGACTGAATGAATGGCTGGGTGTATGGATGTATGGTTCGTGCGTGGTTCATGTATGGTTTTGCTGCTGGATGGTTGTGCCAGTAAAAGACTTAGAGTTTTATGCTGTCGATATTAACTCTCACTCACGTGCGCCCACCAATCTGCTTTTGCTTACTCCTCCTTCCGCTTCTTCCGAGCCGGCCGCTCGGGTTCTTGTACCGCTGTACGCCAATCCGTAGTCACCAGTCGCGCCATGAAGCCTCTATTCAAGAGCTTCAGCGTAGCAAACGCGCTCGCCTGCTTCCCGTGCAAATCCGCAGCCGGAGGAATGATCGGGTCTGAGGTCGAGTCCCCTTCAATCGCGACGATGTACGGACGCAGTTGGTTCATCACAAAATCGATGCGGTGCTGCAGCAGAAGTTGCCCGTCTACCAAGTTCTCCTCTCCAATCCAGTACTTGTTCGCTCTCACGCCGCGTCCCATCGTAATGCTCAGCAGCAAGCTGGTTCGTTTGGCCCACAAGTGCCCCAAACTCGTGGCAGTCTGTGGCGAATCTGTTCGAGGGTCGAGCTTGAAGGTGCGAACGCCGCGCGCGCTGCCAGTAGCGAAGAGCGACGGCATGTCCTTCGCGCGCAGAACCAGTTGAAGCTGGTTCCGAAGTGTTTGATCAATGCGCTGCACCTTGATCCACGAAGCAGCACCGACAGACACCCCGAAACCCGGAACCTTGAATCGGTCGCGGTGTTCCTCACGCAAATCACGAAGCATCCGCTTCCGCTCTGCCTCGGAAAGAACCATGTAGATCGAGTTTGCGTTCGGTTTGCGCTCCACCGCCTTCTTCTCATCCGGCGCCAGTGGTGCCTCTGAATCCGTCTCCTCCTGCTCCTCCTGCGGAACGGCCGGCATCCAACGCGTCGACTGCTTTCGGTTAATCGCCGCGCTGCTCGTCCCCTTCGCCTCGTCCGCGTCTTCTTTCGCCTTCTTAGCTGCTGCTTTTGCAACGGCTGCGGCTGCTCTCTTCTTTCGGCTTTCAAGTTCTTGCTTTTCTCGTTCATGCTGCGCCCACTGGTAGGCTCGGTAGAAGAGCGATCCCTTAGCCTTTCTATTTGCCGTCTGCCTCTCGTCGTGTTTTTTCGCGAACTGCTCAATCAGCCGCCAAATCCCTTTTCTCGTCGACGGTGCGGCTGCGTCGCCGGCGTTCCCCTTCGCAAAGTTCTTTCCAACCGCTTTGCTGCTTCTGTTGCCGCTTCCAGGCACGTTGGCGACGCTGGACCAGATTATCTCCATGCGGCCACTTTCGCTCGCAGGACGGGCGGCATGAACCGCTATCGCAGTTCCGTCCAGGCGGCGAAGAAGGTTCCGATCTGCGTGCGACGAAAACACGTCTGCTGCGTTGTACGATGTTGGAGTGACAACCTCTGCCTTCGACACCGCCTCGAACTGGTCTGCACCGCCGTCCCCCGCCAATAAATCGTCCTCCTCGTCGTCGACGACGATTTCGCTTTCTTCTATCGTCGCCGCAATGCCGCAGAAACTGAAAGGCTGGCGCTCGATCCAACTAATCGCCACCGCATCTGGAAAGAACTTCTTCGCGACAAAGACCGACGCGTGCTGTTGCGGGTTCTGGGGGGCTACTGCCGCTCTGTTCACGACGGAGCTTTCCACCTCCCCGTCGCCGGATGAAGAAGAGGCAATCGCGTCCGTCACCGGAGCAGCAGCTACTGCCACGGCACTTGAAGACGAGCTGTCATTGCCGCCGGAAGCAGAACCGGAAGACGCCGGCGCCGCCGCTGCTCGCAACTCCATCTGGCGGTCTGTGAGCTGTGCATTGATCTCCCTGAAGTCCAAAATTATGAAGGCGTCGCGATTCTCCTTCCACCAGTTCCCGATATCTTCATGCACTGCATCCAGCTCTGCTAATCCCTCCTCCTCCTCTTCTTCCTCCCGTTCCGCGACGTCCATCTGGTTTCCGAAGTACTCGGAAAGGTCTTTCCAGTTTATCGTGTCCGCGCGGGCGCCCCCCATCCACGCCACCAATCGTTCCACGCCCGAGGTTATGCGAGTGAGTTTCGTCGTGCTTGTCCTTCAAATGAATCAGATCACAACACGGGTCTGGCGCCAAAACTTGATTGGTTTGCTAATAACTCACGAGGCCAGCTAGTTGCGTCATCACAAAGCTGCCTCATCAAGGTCAACCATTGAAAAATCTAAAAAGAAGGCTCGGGGCGTTGGGCGCCGGTAACGGACCAAGTGGGGCGACGCGATCGGCTCGAAGGTGCTGAGGCGAAGCGCCGCGAGAGGAGGGCCCGCCTCCACCTCACGGCCGTATTAGACAGCCTCCTACGCGGGCGCGACACATCGGGCCGGCGCTCGCAGGGAAAACTACGACAGGACCACGAGGCAGCCAGAAAGCTCTGTGCTGCTTCTCATGGAGCTTGCTTTGGAGCTTCCTTGACCTCGAGGGTCTTGAAAGCACAAGCTTTGAGCCCAGGGACGATGTTACCGGTGGGGGATAGCTCGCCCATGGGGGATAGCGCCTTTGTCCTCCCCCCCATGGATATGGCCCCCACGGGCAATATTATTTAGGGCGCAGCCATGCATAGACCCTAATCACCTCGCGCAGCGCCTCCCGGAGAGTCCTCTGCGTCTGTCCGGAGGCCGATCGCGATCATGCGGCCGCAAGTGGTTGGGCCGCCCCAAGCTCACAGCAGCTCGTGGTCGGCAGTCTCCTCGCCGCCTGCTCATATGCCCTCGTGGCGATTTTGCTACGGAATCAGAATGGCCTAGAAAGTATGAGGAAGTGCACAGCTGTGCCCGACCACTGCCGAGTTGTTGTCGACCTTTACACGATTTGACTGCTAAGGCCTTATGTAAAAACGCGGCGAGCAGCTTGTGCCGCGCCTCGACTTCCTTTGTGCTCGATTCTCAAGGACAAGAACGATACTGATCTGAATAGCGGTCGGGTCTTTGTAGAGTCGCATGATTTTTTCTGGCCGCCATTCCGTGCCCGGTACGGTCGTCGCGCTTGTAATATCGCGGATCTCTTGGATTACTGTTGCTTTGCAGTATGGTGCCGCTGCCCCGGCATCCACTGCGCCTGCAGAAGACGAGGAAGGAGTCGCCAGAAAACCGCGACTCTGAACCGCTTTTCTTCCACCGCCAGCCCTGCCGATGTTGTTACTGAACCGCTGAAGTGTCCGCCCCTTCAAGCCATCCCAGAACTGCAGGGCGGTTGTAGCCCTCCGTCTTCGCTCGTTGAACTGTCGCAATTTCCGCTCGCGCCACGTCCTCATGAGCTGTTCGCGTCGCGCCTCACGCTGCTGACCCGTATGCTGCTCCTTCGCCGCCTCCGCACGGTAAAACTGTTCGTAAGCCCTGTCGACTGTGTCGCCAGGCTTGATCTTGTTGTCCTTCTGCAGAAGGTTATACCAGTTCGCGGGCCGCTTGGGCGGCGGCTGGGGAGGGAGGGCGTCCTCGCAGTCCGAGTCGTCACTCGTTCCGTAGTCCAAGTATTCGGCGGCATGGCGACGCTGCACGCGGAAGCTCTGTTTGTTTTCTTTCGCGTCGATGTGGCACATGCCTCGGTGTGCCGAACGAAGCTCCTGGTGGTGTTTGCGTTCGATTATTAATGCGACCCGCATCGCCTGCGTGATATTTATTGATGCTCTACGTCCTGCGCGATAAGGTTGAACAAAAATCGAAAAGCAGCAAGTTAGTAGAAGCATCAGTATGCGATCGCCAATATATAAGAAAGCGCCTGCTGTTTGGACTTTAGGTTTGCTATCTTCACCTCCACGCCCGCTTGGTGACGAGGGGAAACCTGCATGACGCCGCTTAACATGTCGAAAACAGACAGCAACTCTTCGTCGCTTTTCCCCCGCAAGCTCTTTCGCCAGCTCGCAACACAGACGTCGCCGGGCGTGTTGCCGCAGTGTTTTGCGTCTTTGTTTATGAACTTCCTTGCAAGCGCGACGGGAGAAGGGATGTTCCCAGGACGGCACGCGGCTGGCAATCCATCTCGATGCAGGCGACGGCTCTCGCGGTACTTCTCCATGATTTGCTCTTGTACGTCTCGCGTGCCGCTCGAGATTCGGTAGCAGAAGCTGGCGAACGCTGTTGTGAGCGCGTTTCGCGCGGCGTCGCTGAAGATGATTTTCTCGGCGTCCGAGATGCGCGTGCTGTCCAACGTCACCACGTTCGCGCTGGGGAGAAAATTCCTTAACACCTTCTCCCGCGCTTGATTAAATTCCTTCTCTGCTTTCTCGCGCAGATTCTCATTCTGCATGTGCACGGGCTTCGCTTCGAGAAATTCCGCACTGAGCGCGTCGAGAGGCTGTACCGTCATCGCCATCCCAGGCGTCGGTTACAACGGGAGGGCAAGCCATTGGCGTTGATTTATGGATACGTCAAAAGTAAATCGAGGGCGACTCGTCAATCGAGCTTCCAGAGGAAGACCACGCCTCTAGCTAATTGTCACTACAAGTACTTACAACTGTCTTCTACTGGCACCACAAAGAAAGCAAAGAAGAAACCGCCCACAAGAACCTAGCTGCCACTCATCGAAAGCCAAGTCCTACGACGCACGCCGACGGAGCTTGCCAACGACCATACCATTTACCTGAAAGAGCCTGCGCGAATCAGCTACAGCTTGCGCCCCCCCATAGTTCGTTAGTTGGAAGCTCTCCTGTCTGTCCGCCCCCTCGATGCAGGCCGCATACTCTTCCGGCGTCATATTCCACGGCTTCGACTTGGCAAAGAGCATGTCGAAAAACATCAGCGCATCGTGCAGCGCGACGCGTCGCGCTGCGCTACCATACGTCGACCACCGCTCGTGGCGAGGGGGACGCATGTTCCGGAAAAGTCCATCCCAGCACTTTCTGATCGCTGCAACCCGGTCGGCGCTCCAGAGAGATTCCGGCACAACGAATTTCATCGTCGACTTCTCCGGGTCCCAGTCTGCATGAGGGTAACAGCCACGGAGCGGCTCGGTGTCATCTGTTTTCATTTTGGCACTCAATTTCAAAAGCTGCTATGAAGCAGAGTCAATATGATTTTATAAGCACCAGAACCAAAACAAAGCTGGCATGAAGGTACATTACTTAGCAATGAAGCTCAGTGATCATTCGGAAAGAAGGAGAAATTAAGAGCAAAGTAATAAAACCAACACCAAAACCGAAGCGACGTATCACTAGCGCGCACCTGTCATACGCATGTCCTCGACAAAAGTCGCAAAGCGCTGCACCTTCGCCTGGTCTACCTCCTCGTCGGGCACGCAGCAAATCGCGTCCTCGAGCTGCAAGTCGAGTTCCGCCGCGATGCGAACAATGTCGAGCTTCGCCTGGGTTGCTTGCAAATAGAACTTGCGTTCGAATTTGGCGCGATCAATTTGGGCGATTGCCGCAAGCGTCTCGATCATTTGTTTTGCAATCAACGTTGTACCGTGTTGATCACATAAATGATGGAGAGGATAAAACGAGATGTGGGGGTACTCTCGCTCCATCCGATCGATTAAGCACACCAGCGAAGACATGAGCATTGAGGATTCGGCCCCATCGCCACACATCACGACGAAGACGCGGGTGCCGGCCGGCAGAACTTTGATGTAGTCCAGCACCGAGTCGGTGACGAATAAGCTGTCCCGCTCCTTCGGCTTCAAGTGTTTGTGAGTGTCCGACATCTTCACAGCTGTGGGCGTCACGACTTCGACTGTGTGGGTCGGCAAGTTCTTCAAATGCACCCACTCCTCGGGCTTGAGATTCGGAGAGCCGAGCCAGGCGCTCAACATTCTCACAAACCATTTCCCACTCTCGTTGACCCTGCGGTCTGTTCCTCGCACTGCGTGCGCGGGTGGTGCCGTCGGCTGCGACCCGCAACGCGACGTCCTGGCCGGGGCTGGCCCTGAGCGCGTCACGAAGAGCGTTCGGGCTCTCGCAAACCATGAAGTGGCTGAGGAGCTGTTCCGTTTCCCGCTTGGTCGTTTCCGGAATCGTGTGGGGAAGGGTGAAAGTATCGTCGAAGAACGCCTGCGCGCACTGATCAATGTTTTTTTTTTGCTGCTCGACGTCGACGGGTGCGCGCGATTCCGGTTCGTAGCCATGCTGCAGCTGCGGTAGGAGTGGGTTTAATGCTTGAGCGCTTTCGGCCCGCATCTGCGCTTGGCGTTCCTTCTCGAGCTGGTAAGCGGACACCATGGGGCGTCCTCCGCCGATAGGCGACGAAGATGGTGACGCGGGCCGCTTCGAGGATGAAGAGGCTGGCGGGAGCGCCGCGCGAGGCGGCCGCGCAGTCGGTGAAAAGCCAGTCTTGATTGCAGCGTAGGGATTTGCAAGCGTCTTCGCCATCGCCTTCGCCTTCGCCTTGGCCCCAGCGATGGCGTCCCAGATGTTTTTCGACGCCATGATGCGCAGCCAGGCAACAGTCTCAAGCCGCGAGCGAAGAGCGCGGCATCGAGTTGAGGAAGAAGTTGCGGCTAGTTGTCGGAATGAAATCAATCTACTTAGCGACCCCGTATTGAGTGTGAGTCTGAGTCTGTTTCTGTCTGTGCCTCACGGTTGGAAGAGTGCTACTCTTGCGCATCTATTCACTGCGTTTGCGAAGTCAAATACTATTCGTGTTATCTGGCTCTGGGGGTAGCCTCACTGCTATCAATGTTTGAAGAGGTCCGTCGAGCTATCAATGATACTAGGATGTGGGCGCAACCCCAGCCCCAGCCCGATGCGTCGACCGATGGGGGACCCGCGCGAGAAACTCTGAATCTGGGACCAAGCGCGTCCATAACAAGTGAGTTATCACTGCGCACGATCGCCACGACCAAAAACACGCGCATCATGATTACCGGCGCCGAAAAAAAACGCGAAAACAAATTGAGCGCACTGTCCGAAAACAAACCACACGCATACATCGCTGGTGCTGCCAAGGTGCGGACAAATCATCAGCATGCACGGAGTCCGAATCTATTGCCATCACGAAGAAAAGACACAATGAATAGAAAAAAGAAAAACCGCTTCTGTAGTAACACAGCCCACAAAGAAAAGCGCCAGCGTTCACATCGCCACAACTGTCGACGAACACGTGCTTCACGTTCGCGGAAGCAGCTTTGGCGCGAGGAAATGAGCAGGGTGAGGCTCAGGAAGTATGCTTTTACCCAGAAGCATGAATCCTCAGAGTTATGAATCGCGACAAGTCGCCTACTGTGCAGGCATTGTCTTAGTACACTTTTCTACTGCACCCGTACACGGTAGGAGGTTGAATACTTGTTACTAAAATGCACTTCTATCTACTTCGACTGTTTGCGTTTACTCTCGTGCGCGACTGACCTGACCCGCGCCGGTCTTCATCAAGATTTTGCCTGTTCCTACTTTTTGCATTGATTTGCTATGTCTGGCACTTTGTTCTTATGTGAGGCAATAAGTCAATAACTACCTAAACGTCTCCGCTTGTTTCGTCGTACATTAAATTCTTACGCCAGCCGCTGGCGCAGCTCCTTTGCCGCGGCGGCATTGATTAGTTATGGTTGCCGACGTCGAGTGACCGCTACTCCCCATCCTCATTCTCCATCTTTTTCATCATCTTCTTCATTGGGAACTTGTACTGGTGCACCTTGCAAAACCGTTTCCAGAACTCCTCGCCACGTAGTGCGGTTTCCGGATACTTAAGTTTCGTTGTACAGCTTCTGCCCCGCCGAGAGCGTCTCGCCTGCCGCTGGTGCCCTCGGCTCTGGTGCAAATTTGTCCTTCCAATCCACAACCACGCCGCAGTCTGCAGCGAATTTCTTGCACTTCTCTTCGTGCTGGTAGCAGGCAGGCCGATCCGTCGAGATGTCCGTGTGCGGATAGGTCGGGCGGTCGCGGAGAAGGCAGCTCGGTATGTGGCCCCCAGCGATATCGCTTTTCATCCGCATCATCTGGGCGAAGATTCCGCTGACATGGTTCTCCGTCAGACGCTGCAGGAGAGTCAGCGTTTTGGGTGGAAGCCGGGTCTTCTTTCCCTCGAAGGTATGCAGCAGGTGCGGCGGACAGGCTTCGAAGAGCATGCGCTTGAATTTTTTTCGAGTCATCGCGAGGTCTTTCGCGTCAGGGTTTTTCTTTAGTGTCTTTTTCGCTGTGAGACCTTGCGCCGCCGTGCTGCTGCTGCTCGCGGCTGGTGCCGGCTGTTCAGCTTCGTCTACATCTTCATCTTCTCCGCTTTCATCCTCGTCCTCTTCTTCCACCTGCGACTCTTCCTCCTCCGGTACGAGCAGATCCTCCCAACCGCTTGCAGACGACCCGTCGCTGTCATTTTCTGCATCACGCTCGCCGAGTTCTCGGAACAACCGTTGCTGCTCCACCGCGGCGACGGCGCTACTGTCCAAACCGCCTCTGCTTTGCTGCTCCGACATACCCGCCCCGTTCTCTGATGTGGATGCGGCTGCGACCTGCTGCAACGCCTCTACCAAGCTCCGCCGGGGAACAGGCTGCCCAGAAGCTCGGCTACACATCTTCTCGCTTCCCATGTGAGGATAGCCTCGCGCATGCACGTTCGCAGCAACCAGACAGTCGTGACGCCCACCAGACAGTCAGCCAGCGACTCGGCCTCGTCCTGGAGCTCCCCGGCTCAGCCGCGCACTTGTTTTTCATGTCATCACTGCTATCGCTGTGAATCACAGCCGCCGCGCGCGAATCGGCGACATGATTTGCGACAGGTGTTTCTTCTGCACGGACGTCGTCGTCGTCCTCCGAGGTAGAGCGGTCCTCGCGGTTGCGCTGCGTGTTCAACATGAGGTCCGCTATCTGCGCTCCGGTACAGCCGCGCTCGATTTGGATTTCCGACTTCGGTGATGCAGATTCCAAAAACGCGCGCAGTTCCGTATGCGGGCCGCGCGCGAGCCTCGCCTCGTGCTCGTGCCCCATGCTCAATAGTTCCTCGACGGCGCGCGAAGACAGCGGCACTTTACGGCTGGACGCTGGTGACCATTCCGCAACTAAAACGCGCTGGGCAGCATGGGCATCTCCTTCGTCCTCGAGCAATGAAGGCGGCTCGTCGGAGAACGCCGTCGGACCGAACGCAACTGCGCCAGGAGAAGGATCCCACCCCTTGGGCAAGTGTACGTTGTCAATCATGTCGTAGATGGATTGCCGTGACAGCGAGCTGGGGGCTGACGCTGAACAAGACTCGGACTCCAGAAGTGGACGCGGATTGTGCTTGGGAAGGAGCCGCGAGTGCTGGCGTTTGTGTCGCAAAATAAAACTCTGACTCGTTTACTACAGGTAGCTGATAACTTACATAACTACGAGTGCGTCATGATGTAGTGAATTTGTTGGTAGCGGGGAGTTGCGAAAACGTTTCACGAGGTGGAATTGATTCCAGAACCAGGCTTCAGCCGCTCCATTGCCAGTTCCTCCTGCCATGCCATCTCCTCCTCGACGGTCGCCTCGTTTAGCTTGTTTTTCGACAGCGAATCCACGACGCCCAGAGCGTCACTGCTTGTCAGCTCCTTTTCGCTGAGATCGCCGAAGAAGTCGTCTGCCGGATCAGCTGCGCAGTACCAAATACACCACTCCGCAACTGAGCCGCTCTTGTAAATGTACTTCGCTAACCGTTCGTCGCGTGCCTTCGTTAGTAGCGCGTTCGTCGCCGCCAGCTTTCGCCCATCTAGCCACGCGCGCCGAGCAGAGGAATGGCCTTCGAGGTGCTCGTAGTACTTGTGAGCTGCCGCGAAACATAATTCACCTCGCTGCGTTGGTCCGATGACGGGAGAACGGTTCACTGGTGCCGCGCCGTCGGAATCATCCTCCGAGCCCGGCTCTGAAAAAAGACCGCTCGCGCGAAACCCGCGAGGAAGACGTCGCTCTGAAGACGGGCACTTCTCCTCGGGCTTGGTTCCCATGCGTTTGCGTTGTACCGCAGATCCACTCGCCGCGCCGTCACCGAGATCCGACTTCTCTTCGCGCAAGAAGTCCCGTAGCGCCCTGCTCTCCTGAGTCGGCTTCTTGGAGGGGGGGCGCTGCGAACTCTCGGCTTTCGCAGTGGTCGGCTTTTGTTTCGCTTTCTTCATTGTGTATCTAAGTAGGTTTCTTGTGGCTTTGGCTCTGTCTACGCTCGTGCAAGACTAGGATCAGGGGGACGGGGGGCGACGGATTAAGTAACATGCTGGCGCGCCGAAGTCAGGCGGTCCTCAATCATCGGAAAACTCCACTCGTCCACGCCAATTGATTCCCTCGGCTGGCGTCAGGAAAAAATGCATCACGACGAACTGCATCCGTAGATCAGCGAAAAAACGCGCGGCGAAAAAACGTGCGGCAGGCAAACAAACCGGACGCCCGACCCTGATTGAAAAAACGTAGATTCATAAAGAAGGCAGTATCGCAGTTGTGTGGCAAATCAGTTGCATCGGTCCAGCCAACTACGATACAGAATTACCTCTGGCGAACGCTTTGCGGCGGTACTTCGGTGACTCCTTTCTTCAGTATGCTCGTCAGTGAAGGCTTCGTGATTGCTTTCAAGAAATGCCACGTCATCCGACTCGCCAGCAAGTCTGCCTCCTGTGTCTAGTTAGGAACTGTTCCTGTATGGTTTTGGAAAAGTACGCAACTATTTTTACCACTTTCGTACCACTTTCAGAGCACTTTCATCTGGCAGGCTCCCGCGATGTTAACAAACGGGCTCGATTTCATGGTAAAGGGATTCATCGTCTTCAGAGCGAACGGCGTTGGTGCGCCATCTTGCGCAGTAGCCGGAAAAAGTTCAAGACTGCAGCCAATGCCTGCACTCGCACCACGACGGGTTTTCGTCATGTTCGTACTCTTACTTTCTGCGTTCGTCGCTTGGTCGTCGCAGGCCGTGCCGCTGTCGGGCGAATTGGTGTGCAAAGAAGTGCGAGACATTGGCAATTGCGTTGCGTCCTGTCCGCTGCGAACGACTTCGGTATCGAAGTCTGAGCCTGCCGCTGTCGTGGTCGAGGTACTGGAGGGGGCGCACGAGTTCGAATACCAGTCGCGAGGAGTAGACGTCGCGCCATTTTCGCAGTTCTTCTGACTCTGGCACGCAGACGAAGGTAAAACTTGGCGCTGATTCTTCGCGTCATCGTTTGCAGTGGCGGCTTCGGTCGCAAAAATCCCACCACCACCTGCCCACATTGAAGATGAATCCGCCACCTTGCGCCAGTCGGTGTCAGCTTTTGTTCTAGTTTGCTTCCATGTTCGTATTCCATTAAACGTGATCCGGTTGGCGAACGCGCCGGGCCTTCGCGTCCGCTCCCACCTGGTTGCATCAGTACTATCAGGTGCGCGGCCTATGCCTATCCCCATTCCGCCACCAGCCGCTGACGACGATGAGCAGGCTCGGTCGATGGTTTTCGCGCGGATTCCGTACAGACGATACACGTTTTCCTCCACCACGTCGAGCACCTTTTCCGCGGAGAGGCCACCGCCCTTCACCTCAGCGAGCGCCTGCGCGATCTCGAGGACGTCCGCTGGGCCGCCGCTGCGTACCGTGAAGTGTGGCGAATCTGTCTCAAGGACAATGCGCTCCAGCGGGATCCGACGCACCATGTCAAAGAGATTGACCGTGTTCGGAGTAGGCATGGGGTTCCCGTGATTCGTTTCGCTCTGCATTTGGTTGGGCAGTTCCCACTCTTCCGCGTAAGGGAAGCACAGGTAGCCCGACACCCCGAAGTAGCCGTGCGGAAAGTGTCGCAAAATTTTCTCCACCGCCGGCAAAGAGGCGATCGCGCTGTGCCAGTGAAACGGGTGGTCGCGTGGCAGCCACTGCAGCAGGCAATCGATGAAGTCAGCCTCGCAATCCCGCGAGTGAAACTGAATCGGCAATCGCAACTCGATGGCCACGTCGATGTTCTCGCGAAGAATCTCTTTCTGGCGAGCAATCTCCATCCGGATTTGGTTGGCGTCGAAAACTTCCACTGGAGCGAGGAGCGCGATGCTCTTGTTGGATATTTGCTGGTATTGAAGATTGATCGATTTCTTGACGAGGGCGCCATCGCTCTGCGTCGTCAAACCGGCTGCACCCCCAACAGCGGGTTCTTCTCTGGCGTCGCCTCCCACGTACCCCGAGTAATCCAGGCCACACTCGCCCCACGCCACGACGCGACGGACGTATGACCCCGTTGCCGGGTCCCAGTTGCAGCGCCGGATCGCGTCCTTGAACAGCCACTTCAGATCCGCATCCCACTCGTGCAGTGCCCGCTTCGGGTGTGCCCCGAACGCCGCAAACACGTGTCCCGCCCCCAGACGCACGAGACGGATGGTGTTTTCGATGGCCGCCAGATCGCAGCAACTCGTGATCACTGCAAACCGGCCTTGCAGCGCTAAGTCGTCAAACACCGCCGTCCGGATCTCGGAGTCCGATATCTCGTCCCCCGTCCGCCCGTCCATCACGAAGTCCAGGTGCGCGTGGCAGTCGATGACGGGCAAGCTGTGTAAGTCCTCCGGAATCGTGCAGCGGGTGCAGTACCAGTCCATGCCGAACCACTCGCCGACGCAGGAGTTGTTGCGCGGCGCGCAGCAGCCGCCGCACGCTGCGTTAAGGCTCCGGTCCTCGCGGTCCTGGCGCAGGTAGAGGGGCGCGCCCAGGCGGAACGGCCTCCCATTCAGCGTGTCAATCGCGAGCCGCGCGTCGGCGAGCGTCGAGAACTCGATGATGGCCCAGTTTTTGTCCACGCCGTGGTTGATCTTCACGAAGGTCGGCGCGCGACCAAGGGTGACCTTGATGTAGTCCTTCAGCTCGGCCCAATCCACTGTAGTGTCCACGATGTTCAAAGCGATCAGCCGCTTCGTGCGCGCAACTTTCAGCGCCTCCGCCTCAGGGCCGGCGATCAGATCCTCTGTCCGATCTTCGCCACGCAGAAGCGGGCGAGGGCGCGAAAAGATGGTCGACGTCGAAGATGTTGCCGTCATTGATTGCCGAGTTAAAACATGAAGCGAGAGGAGCAACTAGCAGAGAAGCGAGAGTGATTGTGATGCAAACCACACTTCTACGACCTCATAGTCATAAGCCCAGAATTTTCAGATACTAACTGAAGATTTCCGGGGGAGTTCGCGTGGGCGAAGCCCACTTGGACTCAAAAATCCACGTGATGTTCCTTGTTGAGGACTAGGATTCCCACGCTCTGCCAGAAAGAGGAGTCACTCAAAGCCTACACTCCGTCTCTGACGCCCTTTTTTTGTATAAATAGCAGCAGGATCAATGCAGAGTGAGAGTCAAGCTCAAACTATCACCCAATCAATGGGTTTTCAGTCCACCTCGTATAAATCAATTGCTGAAAGAGAAAGCTAGACGCGTTGACTCAAAGTAGATCACCATGATCATCTGTATTCGCTTTCATGTATCTATTTGCATTCATGATCGTCGTCAGTACGATCTCGACAGTTCTTGATCTGTATCAGATTTGAAAGAATAAACACACGAAGTTGCACGAATTTGGAGTCGTGGGCGTTTCTTTTTCCAGTGCGCGCACTGAGGCCCGTTCCATATCCAAATCCATCGGAACCAAGTAGAAGCTTGCTTCTTTCAGGTGTCTTTTGAACTACAAGAGCTGCTTTCGCTTTGTGAAAACGAAAACTTATATTTTGATTTTTCACTATATGGCCGCTGCTAGTTCCGCAAATGCAGATCGCAAGAAAGCGACGCAGCGCCAGAACGCTTTGCAGAGAGAGCCGTCGGCAAGCCTCAGCCTGTCCTCGAGCTTCGGACTCGGAGTGTGGGTCAGTAGACGAGGGACCACAAGCACCACCAGCACCTAGTCGAAGAGCCAGATCGACATCTTGTTGTAGCTACAACGTTGTAGCTCAATCTTCAACGTACAGCTTTAATTTCGATGGTTTTGATGGTGCCTCTACATCTACACTACTATTGTTAAGTACTCACTGCCCCCGGTTTGAAATTGAGTTTCGTTTTTATCACGACAGCAGCACCCAGCGGAGGACCACCGCAACCACTCCTCTCTACTCGGGAGGCTGTTGCACGACAACGAGCTCTGCTGGTGCAGCGACGTTGCCAAATGCTTCGTCCATCACCTCCCGAAGCACGTCTTCAGGGATGGACAGCGAGTCCAGGAGGGCGTCCAGGTTTTTTCCCTCCGCGTCGGCGATGTTGTTGTAGTTGTCCTCGTCCACGATGATCCAGTGCCCCAGGGACTCCAGCGAGGCCACCGCCATGGCTTTCGGATCGAAGCTCTGCGCCGTGTAGAACTCGCGCGCGGCGATGGTGGCCCGGGTCGCGCCGGGAAAGACGGTCACGTTGAAGGTGATGTTCCGCGACTGCAGCCGCTCCGCGAGCGCGAAAACCACGCCGTGGAGCTGCTGGTGGTGCTCAACAAACATCTTCTCGCGCCGCGGACTAGTTGTACTTGTTGTAGGAGCTGCAGCTTTTTCAAGCCGCACTTCCAGCAGCGACCGCAGAGGCCAGCCAGGCACGCGGCAGACCTCGACAGCAGGCTGGAGTTTTCGCACGACTTTCCTTTCGTATTGCTCGATCGGAAACTCTGCCGGGAAGGGGCTTCCTTGCCAGTGTGCGTGGTTCACACTAGCGCCGGCCCCCAGACTGTTCCACGTGAGCTGCATTTTTTTTGTCCTGCGAGCGAATTCGAGGGCGGTTTTTAAGCTGTCGGCAGTGAGAAACTGCTCGTGCAAGCCGGGCGGAAGCAGGAGGATGTGCCCAGGGGCTATGGGGTGCAGGTTGCCCAGCACGTGGACATTGCGGGGGTCGTAACTTGTATAGACACCAGCTGCATTTTTCGATGAATTTGTATTGCTATTGGTGTTCTCGTTCTCCGGACAAAGATCATCGAGATGATGAAAGAACGGGTCTTGCAGCTCTTGCACGCTCCGTCCCACGAGCAGCAGCTCCTTATCTAGATCGCGTATCTTGGAGAAATCGAAGTCCTCTCGGTCCCGTGGCAGAAAGACGTCCGTTATCTTCTTCCCGGGCACTCGCTTCGTAGCCCGACCCGGAGTGAAGTGCGCGACGTGGTTCCTCCCGGACGGCTTCAAATAGGCGCCGCCGTTGAAGACTCCGGTTCTGTTGTAGATGTCCTCCATTGTTTGAGGCAAGGATGACGAGCGCGCACGCCACGCACGCTGGCAGAGAGTGTCCAGCTCGTCGATGGGGTTGGAAGCTGGACGCTCTCTGCCAGCGTGCGTGGCGTCCAGCTCGTCGTCTTCAGCTGGCTTGGAACAGCTTGTCCGGTTTCCACCTGGCGATGTTGACGTAGCCGGTGGAATGTTCTTGGCGCAAGATGATGATGTCCCTCCGCTCCTGCTCCTGCCGGCGCTGCGAGGGGACGGCCGAGGGGAAACCATGAAGATCGTAATGAGTTTGTTATTATGAATGTTGTTCTTGCACTTGCTCGCTTGTTCTTGGTTGTTGTCTGACCACGAGAACAAGCGGTAAACTTCCTGAAAAATTCTAGGAAGCAAGCATCCGGCCGCGCATTAGTAGGTTAGTGAAGCAAGCAATGAATGCCATGAATGCGGTCAGGGTCACCTACTTTAAGTAACTTAAACTTATCTTCCATCAAACAATAACAAAAACAATCTACCATGATGCAATTGCAATTCTCCTGGATCTTCCGGAATCTCTATTACTTTCTGGAGGAAAGACGGAGACAATAACAACGGCAACGGCCCGTGGGGCGTGGCTGTCCCACCGAATGCCCGCCCGAGAAAAAAACGCACTTAAATAGATGACCATGAACATGATGGCCGTGGCACTAGAAGCCACTGTTTGTAGTTGTTGCAGCATTTGCTCTCTCGACGTCGTCCCTTCAACGTGGGAGTTTTCTCGCGTGCAAGCACTCGCTGAAGGCAGTTCCATCGCCGGTGGTCCGAAAAACAATAGCCGCAATAGGCTTGCCCCTGCTCCTGTAGTACGTCTCTGACTCCTGCTACCCCGTCAGCCCCCCTGCTCCAGCTCCATTTGTTCGAAGAATCGTATGTATCCACTTATGACCACGGTAAATGAATGAAGCAAAGGCCGCTCGAGTGTGGCGTTCTCATCTCAGGTTCACCAAGTCGCATCCGAATGGATCGGGATTCATCGTAAACCTCAAGAATACAACTCCGACGGGATTCATCGTGAACCTACGCCCACAAGAATCAACGGCCAGCAGCACCACGACCACCTCTCGTGTGGACTAGGTCTAGGACAATGTGAACGAAGTACGACGACGTACTTCGAAAAAATGTTGCTGAGAGCCAGCACATTCTAAATAATCTGTCTTCGAAATCAGATTAATACAAACAGACGTAGTGGTAGTGTAGTATAATATTTATTTTTTTTATTTATTTGTTTTTTGGCTCGCCGACTTGGATCGACGATAACATGCACGGAGACAAGCACAAGGACGACGGACTTGGCAATAGTGACGATTGCGCCCGCAACGGTACCACTGGCGCTCCTGACGGAAATGACGATAAGAACGAGAAGACGACAATGAAGTAAGTAAGATAGGGTCAGTGGGGACCTGCGAACAGGAATCTCACGACGTATAGAAAAGCAGTGGAATCGATCGCAAGCCTGAACCTGTTCGAATACGGAACATCGCTGCAGAAGCTCGCAAAATGTAAGCTTCACGGCTGCCTCGTGCTACAGTCTCCCTTTCCAATTCCAATCACCTGCCACTACCCCATCCGTTTCAGGATCAAACAATTCAACATCAACAAGGGCATCTGTGTCATCTGTCGCATGCATTGACTCCACTCATGTCTACTGTGGAGCGACTCACATCTCCAGGCCAGAAGATGCCCGCGCGCCGGAGCGTCGTACAGCCTTTAAAAATGCCCTCTATTCTATATTTCGCGTCTTTCTTTTTACGCAGCTGATCCAGATCCAGTGTGGACAAGTCCCATTTGGGGATGTTCTCCGGCTCCAATTTTTCGCAGTTCTCAAACATGCCCTTCAAATTGCGCGCGCGTTTGAGTTTCGTCCTACATCCTGCACCTGCCTTAGATACCACTTCTGAGCTATCCACCTCACCGCCCGACGCAGCTTCGTTTCTGCATTCGCGGTGGTCAGCCGCGCGCAGACCGTCCCACTCGTCGACATCATTTTTATCCCCTGGTGGAAGAACTATCAGAGCACCCCATGCCGAGAGGTCGGCGTTAAAGTCCTCACAGTCGTGGAACATGTGACGGAAGTCTACACACGCCGAGACATCCCAAACCTCTATCCCTTTGCCCGTGAACCCTCGAGCCCCGACGAACATGCGAGACATAAAGGTCACGGAGCTCACGTCCCAGGCAGACAGATCGAAAGCGGACGAGCCCCAGCCATGTTCCGGAGGAAACGAGGCGCCCGAAAACATCAAGTGCATGTCAGTGGCTCCGCTGACGTTCCAGCCCGAAAATCCGAAACCCACCACGGTCTTTGCGAACTCTGGCCTGTAGACATATTTCGCGCCGTTTCGTGCGAAGAGGCGGGTGAGGCTTCCAACCTTGTGAACATCCCAGGTGAGAACGGGCCCGTACCACTCCAAGATCGACCGCAGCCGCCGGAAGGCGTCGTAATAGGAATTGGCAGTGAGAGGGATAGCTCGACGCCTGAAACGGGGATCAGTTCGCGCACTCGCGAAGTAGCAGGTTGGCGACTTGATATTGCTTAGTTTATGCTCAATCTTCATTGTGCGCAAAACGAAAAGGAGACAGCCCCTAAGCTCCATAGGCGTCTCGAACGCATGAAAAGACTTCACGTAGTACCGCAAGCCGAGGGAGGAACAGAGGCCAGCGTCAAGCATCTGCTCTTCGTCGCTCAAGGTTGCCAAGGCCGTGGACGGGTCCAGCACTGCCTCGCACTCATTGTGGCACTCGGTGTCGGGCTCGGCACAGCCGTCCCCTCCCGCACCTGCGGAGTGGGCCTGCTCCGTCGTTTCGTCGACGATTTTTTTGAGCGACATTATGAGTCTGTCCAGGTATGTGCGCGGTTCCGTCGTCGAGCGTCCAGGCGAAACGTCAATCCCCAACTGCGCCGCCGCCTCGGGGGCCGCGAAGAGCTCACACAACTGCCGCGGCTGCCAAACCGCGCGACCAGACCCATCTACTTTGTTCGCGGCGTGCTTCCTGCTCACAGCTTCCTTAATCGCGCGAACAGTTACAAATCTAGGCGCGTTGGCGTCGCCCTGTGCGTCGCTGAGGGGCAGCAAGTCGACCTCGACCTCCAGTGGCTCGTCAGACGCCAGGCCTTTTAGTGGAAGCAGCATTTTCTGGTGCTTGGTAAATTCGTTTTGGCGAGACAATCAACGCGCAAGGTTGTATACTCCTTTAGATTATTTTCGATCAAGGTGTTTTTTTATGCCCTGTTGCGATTTTATGTGGCGACAGCTCTACCCTCGGTCTGCCACGGTCTTCTGTCGCTGTGGGAGTTTTTGTTTTCGTGCTGTAGATCTGAATCTGTATTCAGCATTGATGTTAATACTGATTCATTGCAGGCGGGCCTGGGTCTGGCTTTCTTTGCATACGAGAGCGACTTCCACGACTCGATTGGATCATCTTCACCACAACGATCACCTTCCTCTTGTTCGGGTTCGGTATATCGCTGGCTGCTCCTGTAACTACATGCGGTCCAGCCATCAAAATTGTGGAACTTGATCTAGAGCTCACAGCTATGACGTACGTTTTTGGATTCTGCGAGCAAATTACATTAGTAAAAAGGTAAACGATCAACACGGGGGAGGCCCGCGAACCACACAAAATCAAACAATTCAGTCGATCTTCCAGGCACATCGAGGTGTCGTCGCGCGCACGCATTTCATCTTTTCTCCCTATTTGGCTTTGTTTTTTTGCCCTTCTTTCACCGCTTGTTGGGCCGGCGAAGATTTCTTGCGCTTCGCAACTCGTCTTGTTGACCTCGCGCTCGCAAGCAGTAGCAGTAGCAGACGACCGTGCTTTCTACTAGCATCAAAGGAGACGCTGGGGCGACGGAACGTGATGAACCACGCCGGCGCCCGCGCCTGCAGTAACTGGCTGCTGGCGCTCCTGCAACCTTATTTTATCACAAATACCTTTGCTGTCAATGATGGAGGTAAGAAAGCATACCTGACACAATTTTCGCTTGTTCGCGCGGGTGCATTTCGCAGAATTTTTTCAGAACAACATAAAATCGAAATTCTTTATTCTTGTTCTGGTTCTCCTTCTACTAGTGATTCAATGAATTTAACGCTTTTCTCCTTCCAGTATAGTAGTTTTCACTTTCAGAAACAAGATAATAAAGCAAGGAGCGGCGCGGTCCTCGGAACACTACGGTACTAGCGGTCAACATGGAAACCAATGAAAAAATTAACTAATCTCTCGGCTATCCAATCCAAAGTTTTTCGATTAAAAACTTAACGTGGAAAAGTGGGTGATGCGTATTTAGTAAATGTCCATGTCTTGTTGCATGTATTAAATGGAATTTCTCTTTGAGGCCCTCCGCGCCCGATCTTCATACAACCCGCGGCGCTCGTGCTCCTTCCCATCGTTTTATGATGTCGACGCTGTCAGCGTCAGCCTCTACCTCGGCGACGTCCAGCACAGCAGTAATACACCTCCTCGCTGTCGGAGGACGAGCCAGTTGTGGGCTCCGCTTCATTTATTTCTTGATCCTCATCTTGTTCCTTCGTGCTGACTGCGCGACCACCTTTGCCGACACAGCCTTCGCAAGTCTTCCTGTTCATCTCCGTGATGTTCGGCTCCCTCTCCCGCAGAAGCCCACTACCACTTTGGTGCGCCTCCTCCATATTACGGCGGAGGCCAGTCGTAGTCGACGCGTGGTCGAAGAACTCTCTTGCGTGTTGGAAGAAGTTTCTTCCCCTCGAGATCGTGGTTGCCATGTACTTCGCCGCAGCGGCGAGCGCCGTCACTGTTGCCGGCTGCTCCAGAAAGGCCTTTCCGCCCTGTCGGTCCACAAAAAGGCGCTGCACCCAGGGCCTGATCTTCTTCATCTTCATCCCGGAAAAAGACTCATCTCCGACGTCACCGCCGGGTACTAAGCCGGGTGGACCCCTCGCGCCGCAGCTCACAATAAGATACTTCGCCGCCTCCCGCATTTCTGCTGCGTCGCTGGCCATCAGTCGCGCCATGTACTCTCCGTGCCGCTCGTACGGAGAGTACCTCCCGCTGCTTCTGAGCATCTAGAAGGACCTCTCAAGGTGTCTGGACCTCTGGCATCCACAACTCGTAGACACTGCAGGGCGAATCACTGCTCCGACGATTTTCTTCAGTGGACTCGCCCGGCGCAGCTGCTCCAGTTCTTGTGGCGCCTCCTGTTCCGACGTGAGCATCTGCCGCAATCTGCCCCCCCAAAGTGATGCCCCACGTGTGCAGATCTTGCTCAGACTCCTCACCCTCCTCGTCCGCCGCGCCGCCCGCAGCTCCTCTACTTGGGTCCCCGAAAACTGTCTTCTTCAAAACGCGACGCAAGCGAGGGACGTAGGAGAGCTGCCAGTGCAACTGAAACAGAACTGCCGAAAACCAACAGCTGTTATCAGAATCAATGGCCTGTCAGTGGCCATCAGTCGCGCCATGTACTCTCGGCAGAGAGTACATGGCGCGACTGATGGCCAGCGACACAGCAAATGTCGCTGAAGCGCATCATTGTCTCTTGTTCCGGTTCCTGCTCCTGGTTTTTTTCTTTTTCTCCGCCCCTGCTCCTCCATCCTCGCCGTTATTTATTTTCTTCACTTTTATAAGATTCCCGAATGCTCCATTGGTTCCTAGCACCTGTTTCCTTTTCTTCATGCACGACAACGGATTCGGTCTGTGTCCCCGCATCCGTTTTTTCTTCCCCGCGCGCGCTTCGAGCTCCAATTCCTTCTGGCGGATTTCGCTTTGCAAGACCGGAAGTTTTTTCACCTCCCACTCCGAGAGACCCTCGATCCTCGTCGTGTTTCTGTCCGAGAGATAGTTGTTGGAGGCCTTGGAAAACGGCTCCAGTCTGGGCACTTGGCCGTTTAACGTGAAAATCGGCACACCCGGAATCAGCCGCAGCTGCTTTTTCAGACTTTCATCCTGCGTGGCGACGAACCAACATCGGTAATTCCGCTGGCCATCAGTCGCGCCATGTACTCTCCGTGCCGCTCGTTCGTCGGCGAGTACATGGTGCTATTCCTCGCTAGCGGCGGCATCCCCCTCAAACACGTCCAGCTTCTCCATCTCGGTGTTCTCATCGAAGTCCCCGAACGTGAAGTCCGCGCCCGAGGTCGCGTTCTTGTTCTTAGGCACGGTGATGCTCTTCTTCACCAGCGAGAAAAAGCAAAACTCCTCGATGCTCGGAAGCAGCGCGGAGGAAGCAGAGGTTCCCGCCGCCAACGCTGAGGAGGGCGCTGCTGTAGAAGGGCTGGGTGTTCAGCAACTCCTTGCGCCCGAGGTGGAAGAACACGCGATTGCCCTCGGCGAAAATAAACATGGGGCCGGACCCCTTCGCCCAGAGCTGGTGGATAGCACCATGTACTTCGCCTCCTTTTCCGGAAAAACGGTTTTTCCGGAAAAAGAGTGCTGCGGTGCGGACAGGTGCTGTATTCTCCGTTGCCGCTGAAGCGCATCATTGTCTCTTTCAAGTTCTCGTGGAGACGGCTCATCTGCTCCGCGAGCACAGCCGAAGTGCCCTTCGGCTGTGAAAATGCAACAGGCCGCGTTGCAGCAGTTCGTTGAAGGCCGCGACATGATACTGATGCCACGACATGTGCTGATTTGCCGCCACAGCGGCTTCTAGCGCAGTCTCCGCCTGTTTCCGCACCACCGACGCGCCTCCTTTTCCGGAAAAACGG
>RXOD01004385.1:0-23142 GCA_005223375.1 Amoebophrya sp. AT5.2
AAGCCAAGCCAAGCCGAACACCAGCTAGCGCTAGCGGCTGTGAAGATGCAACTAGAACTAGAACTCTCTCTTGTAGCCTAGGGAAAAATCTGCTGCCTCCCTAGAAACCTGCGGACCCGAGGCCGAGGACCACAGAGGCCGCCGCGCCTTCACTAGAAACCTCCCTGAAGCATTTGGCGAGGCCTAGCGTCTGAAGGCGTGCCCCCGAGTACGCCGGTATTCCGGGGATTACTTATTTCGGACGTGTTCTGAGCCTTGCTGTTAGCATCCGTGGCTCTTCCTAAGCACCAGCTTGTTGGCGTCCTTCGCGAACAGCATGGAGCCGACCAGCAGGCACACCAGCACGAACAGCGTTTGGCCCATGTTGAACACGGCTTCGAGGGAGGTCCACGGCGTGAGGTCCAGGTACCACACGAACACCATCTTTTCCAGGTCCTGGTACTCGTCGAGGAGTAGGTTCGGCACGGCCATGGGCCCCACCAGCTGGATCTCGTTGTAGCGGAGGTCGCGCGGACACGGCTTGTCCTGGGGGTAGGCGACAGAGGCCCCGTACCGGAGCCGGCGGTAGCTGACCCCTTTCAGCATCAAGTGCATCTTCTCCTCGCAGTTGCGGTCCCAAACCTGCATCAGCTTCTGCTTGTGCTCCTCCGGAATCGGCTTCGACTCGAACAACGACTCCTGATCGGCGTACACGCTGGCCGAGGCGGAGCCGGGCGGGAGGAAGGAGTCGTAGAACAACCTCCGTTAGAGGGGTGGAAAGCCCATTTCTGCCGGCATTTCTGGCGTGTTGCTCGTTCGGCTTTTATCGAGCTCGAGACCAAATACGCGACGAAATACGGGACAAAATAAGTACAAGACGACGCAGACACATCCTTGGCGTCTCGTGGCCGTCACTTCGGAATGCTTGCTCCCCCCTAACCAAGTAGCAGGAGCACAATCAGGGACCAAATACGAGACAAAATACGAGACAGCGCAAGCCAGCCCGTGCAAACATCACACCCCACCACAGGAGGAACTAAAAGACCCGCACCACCAGAAGAATGCCCAGGCAAATGGGTTGACCCCCTCCTTAACTCCGGCCGCCGCCGAAGCGCGCGTCCCAGGTGCTGCTGGGGATGGCCCAGTACTCAGCATCGTGGTAGTAGTCAGAGGAATTGGAGGACCCGAGCCGGGCACGCTCAGCAATCTCGAGGCAGTTCAGGCAGCTTTGGGATTCCGGGTTAGTCAAGTAGCCCACCCAAAAAACGCGGTCCTTCACCGAATGCGGGTTGGCCTTGTCCGAACCGGAATAGTCGCCGTGCCAGTTGTGGTAGTACAGAAAATGCAGGTGCTTCTCTGTAAATGCGGTGTCCAAGTGGTGGAAATTATATCGGCAGCACACAGAGCAGCTGCCGTTTCGCAGGTGAATCCGATGCGCACTGCCAAAAGTTCAGTGTATTCAACTGGTCGGGAATTACACCAGTGCAGATCACAGCGGAGTATCTATGCTCCAAAGCGTCTCCCAGAAGGGCGCTCATTACCTTTTCCTTCAACATCTTCTGGTGTTTGTAGAATAAATTGAAACCTGTCGCCAAACAATCAGACAAGTACGTTCGTAAGCATTCCGCTCTGAGTCTCGCCTCCTCAGCAGCTCCGCGGTCGGCGACCCCCCACTTGCAACTTCCTTCCTCACTTGTATGCCGGGTCCACCTACTAAGTTGCAGTGTAACTTCCGGAACTGGTGACTACCGTTGTTGTTCTTAGAGCATCCCCGTGACGTACGAACCCTCCGCTGGTGGAGTTGTGAGACATCCTATAGTCCATTCATAGGATACAACAGCCGCCTGCTAGCTGAATGATCAAGGACGAGGACGCGAGAGGAAACGCCCTCTCCGCGGCTCAGAGGATGAAGGTCAACTCATCGGGATCGATCGGTCCCGCAGACTCAAGAACTCAACACAACTTCAACCCAACGACCGTCTTCAGTATGTAAAAAATTTGGAAGCATTTATTAGTAGTTGGCCCCGCGGCGGCCTTGTTCCTGCGGCAGCACCATAACTTGATCGTCGAGCACGATGTACTCGCGGAAGCTGGTCCAAATGCCGGTGGCCGCGTAGGTCGCCGCATCCATGTACACGTCCTTTTCCGAGAGGAAGCCGTCCGAGCGGAAGAGTATGCCGCGGGCAGGACAGGTGGTACGTGGCTAAGTGATATTTTGTGGAATTGAGTTCTTTTGGTTTTGGGGCGTCCTCGGGGTCCCCTCACCCTCTGGTGTTCCTAAGAAGAAGATGGAGAGGGATGTAGTACTAGGAACAAAGGCCCGCCGCGGCTTTCTGCCGTTGGCAGGCCTGGCACCGTTGCAGCCTACCGCTGACAGGAGGAGAGCGCCACTCCGTGCGCCCCGTTTTGCCCTACCCCTACTCTCGAGTCTCGAGCAGCTCTATCTATTACGATGGTGTCACCACTCTAGCCACTCCCACTGGCTTGCCGTGACCTGCTCCCGCTTGTATCCCCCATGGCTCTAGTGCCAGCTGCTTCTAATCCCCACCATGGGGCATCGATCTCTGACACCACCCCAGACCCCTTCGCGCCGGGCGGTTCAGCGCCCCTTAACGCAATCGCCACCGGCGAGGTTGTGGGGACCCATTCTTGCCTCCCGTTCCTAGACATTATTTATGTACTTACATATAGTCCACCTTACCACCGCACCTGGTCCTTTGATAAAGAGCGGCACCGCGATCAGCATCACCAGGACGACGAGGATAACCCGTCGCGTGGTCATCTCGGACAGTTTTTTGCCGACGCGAGACTCCTCCACTTCGTCCTCCTCCTCACCCGCGTCAGCAAAAACCTGCCGCTCACCTAGTGGAGTCGGCAAACAGCATAAAAACTATAATTTTTAAGGCTAAGTACTACCTTCCCTCTGCGATGAAAACCAAAACATTCTTGCTCCTAAAGTACCAGGCGCCAGGAGTGCCGCCTCTCTTTTGCGCTTTCTTTCCAGGTGGGCTTTGTAGAGCTTGAAAATCCTGACCAAGCGCAGCACCCGGATCACACGTACTACGCGGCCCATGCGCGTCCCCATCCGGGAAGCGCGGCCGACCCGCGCCACGCCGCCCCCGCCCCCCCCGGAGCCGCCTTCTTCCTCGGGCGAGGTGAACAGCTCCTCCGCGAGCCAGGTGATGTCCAGAATCAGGGACAGCGTGGAGACAATGTCCAGGTAGAAGAAAAAACCGCCGTAGTAGTCGTTCTTCCCGAAGCTGCAGGCTGAAGGTGGGATCAGCGCGAGCTAGCGGTGTAGATGTGTAGATCGATGCCGAAGTAATGAAGAAAGAGGGGGGGCGCGTGCTCATTGAACAAGACACGAGCTACGAGCCTGATGTCGACTCACGACAACGACGACATCAGGCCCGTGGCTGTGAACTTCTACAACCACAGTTCAACGAATCTATTTCGGTTTCAGACCGCAGCTCATCTCTGCGTAGATAAAATATACATAGAACACAGAAAAATTTTTCCCATTCGATACTTACAAGAAGTTCAGAATTGAACTTCGAATCTCATTCTCATCGATTTCGATCTCTTGGCATATAATGTGCTAGCTCGTCCTTCAACGAAATCGCTGATCTTCGTAGGTAGACGATGACCTCGAAACTAAAGATGGCGAGGGAGAGGTAGGTCATCATGTTGAAGTACTGGTCGTGCTGTTTCTCTGTTAGCGCCAGGCGGAGATCGTCCCCAACCAGCGCGTACAGGGTGAGAAGGGTCATCAGCACCGCGAAGCTGTTGTTGTTCGAGATCCAGCGGCAGAACAGGATCCACGATTTGCGCACCTGTTCCGTGACGCCGAAGAAGACCGTCAGCGGAGACGGATGCGAATTCTGCTTCGCGACGACGTTGCTCGAAGAGGCTTCGCGCGAAGAGGAAGACGACGAGGCAAAAACCAAACCGGAAGATGCGCCGTTGCTGCCGAGTAGAGAAGAACCTGCTCCTCCGCCGAGGTGCGTCGATTCTTTCTGCTGGTCGATAAGAAACTGCATGCTGTCGCTGCCCTGCAGAGAAGACCGCTGCGGCGCAGCGCCGCCCGGAATCTGCCCCGGCACCCCGCCAGCAGAGAGACGAACCGACGACGTCATGATCCTGCTCGCTGGTGCAGTGCCTGCAATAGTTACGCACACTGAACTCCAACTCTTCACATCTTCCCTTGTCGAGGCAACTACCGGAGCTCGTCGCTTCTTGGCAGCTGTTTGCCTTACACGTAGGTAGCAAGCGCACCAACTGACTTCGTGATTCATTTTTTTAGACGATTTGACACGGACGCCGAGGCCGACGAAAGAAAAAATATTCAAAAAAAGTAGCTCGGGCTCGTGCGTCTGCGTCAACGTATTTCTCTCGCGCTACTACTCAGATCGTGCAGGCGCCTCTCCTACTTTGATAATTTTTGCATAACTCAATCGCCATGCGGAGGGATGCTGGCCGCTGCCCCTCATTATCCATTTTCCGTAGTTGGTATCGTGCCGCTGCCGAACGTGCGCACAGATGAGGGTGACCTGCCGGACGTACGCACAGATGATCTATACAGCTCACCCTCATCTACTCTTACTGTACCTGATTTTAGAATACAGTATTTCTTTGCGCTAGGGCCACAAGATTGCAATTTTCGATTATCATATACCATTTTTGCAAGACATATTCGAGGAGCTGCGAGCTAGCTGTAGCTCATAGCCAGCAGCAAATAGGTTTTCCACTGACCAACGAGGCGGAGCATTTCGTGTACTGCGTTTTTCAGATCGTTTCGCGTGCTCTGCTTCTCCACCTTATCTGCCAGAAGCGACCGCCACGCCGCCAGCAGGTCCGCCGGAATCTCTATCTCGCCGAAAGTCGAGGTGCTTCCGCAAGATGTCCCCGACCTCGTCGCAGCCGGGCCCAAGCATCCTCCACCGACAGCACCGTCGGCTCCTCCTCCCGAATGATGCGCCGCCATCTCCACCTCTGCCTGCTGTTGGCTGACAATTCTTAACAGCCTCTTCTCCAGGGCTCTTCGGTTTACAACAGCAGGAGCCCCAGCAGGAGCGTCGGAGGAACCCTCCACCTGCATGTGATCTGAGTGCTCCGCCGGGGACGGGAAATCGATCCCGAGGTCGAACAACCGCTCCGCAAGTTCCAGCACGGCCTCCTTGCTCATGGGTCGGTAGCGTTCCGCGAGAGCCTCTTCCCTTGACGCCGCGGGAGCTAGCTCCCCTTGCCCTTGCGGCTTGTCCTTGTTCAGCTCATGATCCGACGCTAACGCCGTCGCAGACGTCGTATCGAAGTTCCAGCTTGGCTTGGCCTTGCCGCGGCGGGCTGGATTATTCCTGCTGGTGGTGGAGGAACTGCAGCTGGTTTCGGCCGAGCCTGTTGAGGTACATTTCACGAGCTGTTCGGCGAATACCCGCAACTCCTGCTCCAACGCCCACAGCTTTTCTTTCGTCCATCTTCTGCAGCAAGAAGTGCTGGCACCATCAGCACGAAGATGATCGCGACTGCTTTTATTTTTCAATCCCGCTACTTGTTTTTCCAATGCAAGAATCTGGGCTTTCAGGAGAAACACGCGTCTCTCGTCGCTGGTACACTCTAGCGTGGTTGCCTCGTCCCGGAGGAAGTCGAAGAGCGCGCGGGCTGAGTTCGCAGCCTTTGCCTCACGCTCGAAGGCGTCCAGACGCTTGCGCAGCATCGCGTTTTCCCGGCGAAGGTGCTGCAGCTGCTCGAGATGCTCTTCGCCCGCTCGGGGCCCCCGATGTAGAGCACGGCGTCCTTCGTCACTCTCCGCGTGCTGGCCATGCGTGGCGTCCACGACCAGCGTGGTTCCGCCTGTAGAAGTACTACCCAAAGCAATTATACCGCTCTCCGCGTCCGCGTCCGCCTGTGTCGAACGTTGTAGATCATGGTCGCCGCCCCCCGCCAGTCCCGTCGCCGAACAAGACGGGACAGCTGCAAAATCTGCATTCCACGCAGGCCGCGAGGACAGATCCGTGCTCTTGGCACGGCTTCGACTGCGGCGAGAGGTACTAGATGAGGCTGCAGATGATGAGTCCCCGGGCGGCCGTAACAGAAGCTTCTTGCTAGTGCGGCGAGGAGGACCCGAAGCAGGCGGATGGAGAGCCGCGCCCGGTCCTACTTGCCCCGCCCCACCTCCGCGACCAAACATAGATATTTCGGAATGTGTATGTGAATGCGTAGCTAGTAGTTCTCTTCAGTTGTCCTCGTGGTCCGTAGGAGTAGGTATGACAAACAAAAATCATGAGCGGTCCTCGTGGTTCTCGTACTCCATGGTATCGTCATCAGAAAAGATTCTCGGTATTGATTTCGAGCCTATCAGCAACGCTCTATCGGCCCGAGGAGGCACGACCAGCCCCGGAGAATTCTGACACGCTCCCTGCGCCACGTGGGCCTACCACATGCATAATTCATCCCATTCACATTCACACACCAAAAGCACAGAGTGAGTCCAGATGCATTGCTTTTGCAACCATCTTCAAGAACAAAAGAGAAAGCACGCAAATGAAGTAATAGCCTTAACGCAAAATAAATTCAGCAGCGCATTGAAGATTCGTGATGGATTGTCGACGGTCTGGGCGGGAAGTACTTACTCGGCGTGGCTCAGAAAAAATATTGTTGAGTCAATGGCGTGGTGAAACATCGGTGTAGTCTGACCCCAGTAAGGAGGCGGACCACGACCAGTTCAATTCATATGGATCGCACAGCTCTTCGTTTCCTTTCTCATACAGCTGGAGTTGATGGGGTGTTGCAAAAAATAGTTGGACTGCATGCATCTCTCTATTTTTGTGGGGGGGGTCATCTGATAGACGTACCCTATGTTATGTAGTTCGTTCTTGCAGATGCAGCTATACAAACAGCGTGTGAGTTTTCTTTTCGAGGATATGGATATGAGTAGGCGAAGCAAAACTTGTATAGTACTTCAATTCCGATTCGTCGATACTATGTTTGTATTTTTCTAGAATGGAACACGAAAGAACGCCCGGCGTCGATTTTGACGCTGTAGTCTACATTCGAGCATTTGTCCTGACTCATCCAGTCCGCTCGCCTTTGGTGAAGCTGGTGGTGACGATTTGGTCCACGCCAGAAGATTCTCCGGCATCGTATTCTTCCGTCTGGCCATACTTTTGTACATGCTCCCACTTTTCCCGCTGACCACCTGTGTTTCCCAACAGAATTTCGCAAAAGGTGGTCTGGCTGCGTAGTACGCAGCGATTTCCAATGAAACGTATGTAAGTATACAACGAGAAAGAAACAACAATCGCGAGTCAGCCTGTAGGCAGCCGCGCGTTGTAAGCGTACCATAACCATTCATCACTCACAGCCGCGTATAGTGGACTACCAAGATCAGCAAGAAGTTGTACTAGTACAACTTCTACCACGTGGTATCTGTGCGTAATATGTCCTGTGGACTGAAAACGCTCGTGGTACCTTGCATTCCGCCCATTTGGCCGGGAGGCTGCTCGTATGTTCCCTCATCCGCAGCGGCGCCGTAGTCTCCCCCCGGGTTGTTGCGTTTTCCCTTCTCGATGTCGAAGCCCTGGCTATCGTTGCGGCAGCAAGAGCACAGCGCCCCCATGTTGTTTTTTCTTGAAGCCTTGCTTGGTAGCTGTTTCGGCGCCTGCGTACTTCTACTTGTTTCCGCCACGTGGACAGTTGATAACAATGAATACCGAGAAAGAGACGAGATGGTTGCTGTTTCGGACGTTAGTCGTAAGAAAGTCGTGTTCGTGAGGGGGTCTTCTAAGCACTTAAAATTCACACTTTGAGAAGCAGCTGTGGGGCGGTCAGTAGATGGTTTATGACCGAATAAAGCGCTACAGGAAAAAAAAATGGTTATGCCTTCTACACGAACAACTGCAGCTGTCATCAACCTCGCAGTTCTAAACGAAACAACGCATCAGCTGCCGCGTTAACGTACAACTTTTACAACGAAATATATACCACGTGAGGAAAAACGGACGCAAGGACCTTTGTTTTTGCAAACGATGTTGGCGAACGGAGCGGCACGTCACGGCTCTCAACATACTTGAACACGAAGGCCTTGACGAGACGATTTTTGTCATACGAACATGTGCAAGAAGATGGCACGCTCACGACGACAGCAACGCGGAACTGAATTGGCGACCGAAGTATGATTGACTCTGCAAGTCCCAGCTTTCGCACACGATGAAGAAGAACACCCGCGACGGAAACGGATGCGTTCAACAAAATCTTCGAAGTCCGGTTCTTACTTCCCTTCGATGCTGTTCGGCATCGTCGCGGTTTCATCGATTTTCTAATTACTTTTACGGACACGCGCGGCACTCTCTTCCCGGTAGCGGCAGTGCAACGAACTTCGTCCATGTCCATCGTCCATGATTTACAGATGCACAACACCCATCGACTCAGAATCGGAGCGGGGGTGCATCAAGAACCGAACGAAAACAGTCCGTGGAGAAAAGCAGCTTTTCCTGTTGCTGTTGGAAGTGGACCTGGACGCCCCCGCACTACAATAAAATAGCTTTTCCTTCAGCACGTTGCTGGCAGAGGCACGGCGGATTCTGAATCGGTATCGCGAAGAGCACGAGCACGCACACCAACCCGGGGTGAGCAGGAATGCAAATAGTCAAGCGACTTCGACGATCGTCTCCGTCAACATCTCGATCTCCCTCGTCGTCGTTCTCCTTATACTACAAACATTATTGGCCGTCGACCCCGCCCGGGAAATCGCCCGCTTCCGGCCCCCCCGCGGGACCACCGCCGCCGTCCTCGGGACCACCTGCGTCCTGATCCAGATCGTGGTCCTGCAGTCCATCCGATGCGTCCGGAGCTGCTCCCTCGTCCTCGTTGTAATCGCCCTCGTGGTCGTCCACGGCCAACCGCAAATATTCTGTCTGGCACCACCTGAAGAGCCACCGAAAACAGAATAAGAAGCTACTTAATAAAATGGGGATCATGTACCGCCGGTAGGATTGACTCACAGAAGAAATGTCGTCATGCTATGTCCGCGCCAATGCTGAATGCTAGACCAGAGGTGCAGTGGCGTATGCCCAAGGCATCATAAATACTTTTCTCAAGGACGAAAACGTCGACAAGCACAAGCAACGAACGAATACCTTCTCATCTGTCATCTATTGATTTGATACGCGTACCTGTCCCATTCGCTGAGCGGCTCCGGAGCCCCTGGTGGCACGAAGGTGTTCGCTAGACCCTGGCTCTGCATGGCAAATGGATCCCTGTGTTCCCACGCCAAAAACTTCTGCAGCGATATGCAGCACTGGAAAAACACGCTGGCTGCTCTTCTGTTCCGCATGAAACTATGGACAGACCAGCTGGTAAAAAAATGGTATCCGCTTCCGCGGCAGTCAGGTGGAAGAACGGGATGCGGAGTTTCTTTCATCCCGATTTCAATTTCATTATCATTTCGTGAAGCGAGCCTAGTAGAATTCTGCAGAGCATTTAACGCAAGCGGCCTGCTTTTCTGGCCACCATAATTCCGGCGAGAACTTCTAGTTGGGCGAGCCTGCTAGCGATCATGATCCAGTCAGCATACTTTATATTGGAAAGCAAGGATCCATGATGTGCTACGAGTAGAACTAAGACAGAGAGAGGAAATCCAAACGCCTGCTACATAATACGGCCCCTGTTGAATGGGAACTAAACCAAGAAGATGAATGAGAACCGCAACCACGAGCGTACGTTCTGGAACTGGATCATGGTCGCAAAAGCGAACTATGCCATCTCGGCCTCGACCCGCTGCTTTCCTTCATTTACCAGCTTCTATATGGTCTCGGTCCGTAGAAGTCCCCCAGTGTGTAGGAGCCGTCTTCCCTGGAGTGCGGGTGGTGCAGCATATCGAACATCTGGCAGGCCACGTCGTGGCTCGCGATCGGGTCGTAGTTCAGGAACTGCATCCGCTGGCTCTGCTCCTCGAAAAAAAAGTTGATATCCCGAAAGTTGAGAATGCCCGTGGCGTCCAGGTCCATGATCTTAAACCAATA
Source organism: Amoebophrya sp. AT5.2 (assembly GCA_005223375.1). Classification (NCBI taxonomy): domain Eukaryota; class Dinophyceae; order Syndiniales; family Amoebophryaceae; genus Amoebophrya; species Amoebophrya sp. AT5.2. The sequence goes on from RXOD01004385.1 coordinate 9,999, forward strand.
GCCGATGGAGCGATCGCAAAGCCGGTCCTGGTCGCACAGAAGGAAAAAAATGAAGTCGTCGTAACACATGCGCCCGCGGTGACCGGAAGTGAACCTCGAAGTGGGCGGCAGAAATGAGTTTATCAATTTCTTAGTGAAAGAAGCTGTAGTTTTTATCGCGGCCGAGATCATCATGCCAAGAGAATCGGTACTCTGATGCATGTGGTGGATCGATGGTCTCTCGCCTATCTCGCTCGAATTCAGCTTCGAGAGCCCAACTACCATTCCATCTGCAAAAAAGACAACCATCAGCAGACCACTTCTACGTACTTCCTGGGTATTTCGCTGAAGATTCTTTCTGCGGCGCGCCTGCTGAGTGCGTGGGTGTCGTATTTGAGCAGGTCGTCCTTGTCCAGTAGGCAGTCGTGGTCGCTGTCTAGCTCCCAGAAGGTGCAGTAGATCACGTAGAAGTGTTCGTACGAGAAGAATCGGCGGATGGTCTTCATGTCCTCAATCTCGTCCAGCTCGCGCCACGTGTCCACAATCGAGTGGTACGACGGGTTCGGGTTCGTGAAAATCGTGTTCACGCCTGACTGACCTGCGACTGGCGGCGGAAGATTCAGCGGGTGAGCAGCTGCCGGTGCCGTGGCGAGATCACGAGAAATATCATCTCCCGCTCCTGCCACGCTTCCCCCCACGGCTTTCCGCAGCGTCTCACTCGGGCTCGTCGACGGCCTCGGGTGCAGCGTTCTCTCTTTATCGAAGGAACTGCGCGGACTACTTCCGCCGAGACAGTCGGTGAGCAATTTTTCGCGCTCCCGTTCCCGGTCGCGGGCGAGTTTCAGCTTAGCTTGGTACACCGCGGGCGCACGAAGCTCCTGCAAAGTGATCCGCCCGTCGTCCTTCGCGTTGGTGATGAAGAAAATGCGCGCAATCACCGTGTCCGCATACTTCTCCTGGAACTCCCGGGTGCCCTGCAGTTGAAGTCGAAGAATTGACATTCTTCTGCAGCTCCTAGTGCTACGTCAGGGGGGTGATTGCGGGCTTCGAACCTCGCGTACTTTACGTTAATGGTCGACAGTTAGGGTAAAGTCTACACTTGAATGAAGTTATAAGCTGCAGCCAAACCCGGGCTTAATTAACGTTGCTTGAGCGCCGGCCTAAACCTTCATAGGCTTGAGCCAAATGGTTTCTCCTAGTGCTACGTATAGAAACAAATTAAATACAAATAGATGATGTTTGTAGCTACAACCTTGATCATCGCGATCGGGCCGAAACTGTACCTTGAGAAACTCGAGTCCCGGGTGGTCTTGCAGCACGGTCTCGAGCAGGACTCTGAAGTCGCTCTTGGTGAGGTAGTCGTGCTCCGGCTGCTTCACGATGTGGAAGAAACTGAGGTAGGGGTCCTCCACTTCGCACCGCTCCGATACCCACTCTTCGAAAACAGACAGCGGGACCGACGCGGCCGGCTCTTGCTGTTGATGCGCCGCAGCAGCTCCTCCTGATGCTTCGGAGGCGTTGCTGATGCTCTCGCCGTTCATCATCATCTCGCCAGGAGCCCCTCCTCCTGCCGCCGCAGCATTTGGTTCCCTTCCGATCTTTCGCAGCAGTTGGCCCCACACGACGTTGTTCAGATACTTCGACAACCCGAGAAAGTCCCGCAAAAAGCTGTTCAGGTCCTGCGGGTGCTGTAGGAGGTAAGTCGAGGACTTCTCGCCGCCCCCTGGCTCCGTGTTGAAAATATGCTCCTGTTGATCGACGCACATGAGCGAGCTTTCGCGCGCGATCTGCTGCAGCTTGGCGCGTTGCTCGGTCGTCAGCGGCTTGCCGCTCGGCTTCATCTTCGGCGGAAAGAAAAACCGCGGAATCTTCCTGATCTTTCGCCCGCCCGTCGTAGTACCCAGGAACGTTTTGGTTTTCCCCCCGTCGTCATCCTTCATCAATCCATCGACATCGACATCGACATCCTCCTTCGCGAGGTCCGCGAGCGTCTTCTGCAGAAAGGAGGTGGACGCGGAAAGCGAGTTCTGCACGATGCTCACCATGGGCGACGTGGGGGATTGCACGGCCATAGTACCCCCGCCCAATTGCTGCTGCTCGGGGTCAAACGGGTAGCCGCTTTCTCTTTCACCGGTCGCGCCTGGCCCAGCATGCTGGGCCTGAGCTGTCCCGACGCCTGCAGCTGCACCGCCGAAGTGCGGGTCCGCGTGGTGCTGCGGGAAGCTCTCAGTCCCTCCGGCGGCAGCAGTCCCGCCTATTGCGCCCGGCGTGCTCCCTCCCCCAGAAGTGGACGAAGTACTGCCCCCAAACTGCTGGTTTGCAAATAAACCTGCGCCGCCCCCTGCCTGCAGCTGAACAACTTCCCCTGTCGCTACTCCTCCTGCCCGCCCAGACGAGCTACCAGGCCCACCAGTGCCGACCGCGCCGCCACTCGGATTGGTCGACCCTCCGGCTGCACCTGTCCCGCCAAAGTGCTCGTTGAAGTGGTGGTAGTAGTCTGGGTCCAGCGATGACCCTCCGTGGTGGGGGCCCACGCGCTCGAACCCCTCATTGTAGTTTACCGTGGGGTGCTTCTCCGGTGAAAACCGCTTCGTTGGCGAGCCGGGCGGTGACGTAGGCGACCGAGTCACGCCGGGCGGGTGCGTCGCCTGCCGATATGTTCATTCGCTTTTGACTCCATTCTTACATCGGAATCGATCGTAAAGAAAGTTGTAGTTGCAGAAGTACCTTAAGCAAGTGCTGATCCGGTAGGATCGGCTTGCTGCTTCCGTAGCTTGCCGAGAGGTTGTTTTGCGGCGATTTGTCATTCTGCAGATTCTCCAAGAAGACCTTGGTGGTGGGCAGCGATAGCCACTCGAAGAAGTACTCCGTGAGCTTACTGCCGACCAGATCCGCTGTCCGTCCGTACAGGGGTGGCCTCGTCTTCAACTTCATGTTCATCCGCTGATCCCGGGGGTAGGTCGTAGTTGAAGACATGGAGCCGCCATGCTGCTGGTTTTGTTGGAGGCCCGAGATGACGCCTCCGCTGGAGCTGGTGCCCGTCCCTGGATAGTACGGATCTCGCATGTCCGCGGAGGGGTAGTTTCGAACCATGATGGTACGCCCCTCGACGGAAACGATGGAAACCAAGCAGGAAGGTGGATAACAACGCTGCAGCCCCAGCAGGATAGCCGTCTACAAAAACAGACGACCGCGACCTCCCACGCCACGACAAATCAAAGAAACTAACATTTTTATCCGTGACTCTAGGCCTCCACTTACGCGCTTGCAGGTGTGACTGAGCTGGGGCGACTATTGCACAGATGTATGCCACAAAACTCCATAGACCACCCGTTGCGCTACTATCAAAGCGTTACTTTCGATCGATCGAAGCAGGCTTTGTGTATCGGTATCCGCGAGGGACCTGAAAACAAGTACTTCTTGCAGCACTAAGAGGCAGGAGCCGTTTTACGTTGTCACTAGCCCCCCATCATTAGAATTTCATGGGGACTTTACCTTTAGTACGGCAGCTTCCCTGGTGCTTATATTTCGCTTTGGCTTTAGTGGTGCGCGCTTTTCCGATTTTCTGTCGTTGTCGCTCAACACAATCAGTCTGTCTCTGCGAAAACCCACTGCTGCACGCGAGTTGAACACCGAATGTGGTCTCAGTCGCGCTGCTTGGCTCTGCGTCGTTGGTCCGGTGTGATTGTGAGGAGATGAAGACGATGAGTAAACATCAGAAGAAGTTGTACGCTTATTGATGAAAAAATTTGCGCTGAATACGCATGGTTCATTTATGGTATCGCGGCGCTGCCGCTGCGCCTGCGGCAATACTTGGACTTGTCGTGTTGACATATCGACGACGCGAGGAGTTGTCGCTCCGACCACGTCGTGCCTTCGTCAGTCTAACACTACTTACTTAACTTCTCGTCTTGCGCATCTATCTCTATGCGCGTGAAGGAGTAGGTCGCTAAGTAGGTAAGTTGAGAGCTTGACTTGCAGCCAGTGTGCGGTCCTTTCAAGGCCCGTTTAGGAAGATGTCCATGCCGTTCAGGCATTTCCAGAATTGCCACCAGTGGTCCGAGCTCTTGCATGCGCTGGCAATCTTCACCAACTCAATGACTGTGTCGTCCTCCTCATCGCCCCCTGCGACGTCGCACAGGACGCAATCCCGAAACTCCTCCGCCAGTGTCCGAATACGTCGCGCCGCCTCGTTCTCCTCGACATCAACATCACAACCCGCCTTCTCACTCGTCCCTTCGGTGAGCTTCTTGAACTCACTTGACGAGGACGAGGAGCCCTTGTCCTTAAGACTCCGATCCGCTTCCTCGAAGCCGCAATCGCCCCAGACACCCGCGTCCCTCCGCACTAGCCGGAGTTTCCTCGCGAACTGCCGAAACGCAGCGCGCAAGAGCTCCACATTGAACTGGAGGCGCAGCCCGTTCGCTCGCCTCAAAAACCCGAGCCCCTCGCGTCGGTACAGGTGGAGCAGGCTTTCGACATTCTCCGCAGTCTTTCGACGCTCATCCTCCTTCTCCGTCCACCACCAGCGACGAGCTACCTCCTGGATCCTCTGCGGCAGGCCCGCCAGCGAAACTTCTTCCTCCTTCCGGGACAGAACGGGTTCCAGTACTTCTGCCCAAAGCTCGCTCATCTCCTCTTCCTGTGAGGCGATCGCCGCCTCCAACGCAGTCATTTCCACTCGGTTGCGTTCTGCCTCCACTCCGGCCCCTGCACGGTACTCCGTGCAAAGCGCGCACCGACAGCCTTGGCTGAAGGAAAAGAAAGCGGACCCCGGCGGTTGCTCTTTGTCGTTTTCGTGGTCCTCGTCCTTGTCGTCGCTACCTTCACTGATACGGCCGTCGCCCTTTGCGTCCTTCATCATCGCGAAAGGGAAGGCCGGCGCGTAGGTGGTTTTCAGCCGTCGGTCCCTTTCCGCGAAGGGCGCCGCGACGAGGTCCGTTTCGTAGCAATGCGTGATTTCCTCGCCCTCCGCGATGTCTCTAATTGCGACCATCTCGAGCTCTTCTCCCACCACGTTCCAGCGGTAGGCCGAGTTTGGCGCGCAGCTATGGTTCGTGTAGGAGTAGAACGGGAACAACCCCTTCTTCTGGCCCTGCTCGAAGGCGGGATAACTTTCACTCCGGTCCTCGTTGTCATTCTGCAGCTGCAGCCAGGGCGCGCCCACAGCCGCAGCATTGGTGCTGAAGATGGCCGCGCGCGCGCGGATGCGCAACCAGTCGCGCGCGGCTGTGTAAGCGGGGAGCTGGCTTCGCAGCCAGCGTCTCGCCCAAGCCTCGCGCGCGCGCGGACCTACTAGTTCTTCTACCTCTTCGCGTTGTTCGCACGAAGTAGAAGATGCAATACTATTCGATGTAGCCTCTGTAGAAGCTGTCCTTTGTTTTTCCGGGCAGCTTTCCACTGTTGCCTCCTCGAGCAGGTCGGCGATCGTGCCCGGGAGCGGTAGTTCTATTTGCACTTCCTTCGGAATGGGAGTGTAGTCACGAGAACCTCCAGCGCCCTCCCCCGCCGCGGCCTTCAGCGTCGCCTCGATAGTTGGCTCCAGCTGCTTGAAATGCGGCAACCACGCTTTGATGTTGTGCGGACCGTTCACAGACAGCCGATTCAAGCGGCGCTGCTGGTCAACCGGCAAGCCTGACCACAAGCGGTCCAGCTGTGTTAACTCGCGGTCCGCATTTCTTCTCCGCACCCGCTCGAACTGCTCTTCGCTGTCGCACTGGGTCCGGTCGCGCTGCTCGGATTCGAGCAAAATCGCCGGCCTTTCGCAAAAAATCACTTGCCCCGTACGAAACACTACTTTTTTGCTACACCGATGTCCGGAACAAGAGGACGACGTGGTCCTGCCCCCGCCCGGCGACGACACCGCGTCGGCGGCAACGCAACCCTCTTCGCCGAAAACCTCTTCATCGACGCAACCCGCTCCAATTTGGAGCCCGTCGTGGAACAAGAAGTCTTGCAGGGTGCCGTCCGGGTCACTGTTGAAAATTTCGCCATCTTGATTCCGGCCCCCCGCGACAAAAACCCCGCGGTGCTGGAAGCGCGTGCCGCTCTCAGAGGCTCCTGCGGCCCCATCCATTGCTTGATGTTCCCTGGTGTAGAGACGAGACCTTTGCTCATCGCGTGACGAGGGGTTGCTGTTGATCGTACAGACTTGGAGAAGCCGCGGTCGCTTGTCTCGCGGAGACATGTTTTCGCCCTGCTCCGGCGGACGACTAAAGCGAGACCGAGACAGGACGCGTTCGCTACTGCTCGTCCCATCACTTCCGCCGCGCTCGAGCTGCTGCTGGTTGTAGTCGCTAGAACCAGATGGCTCGCGATCCCTATCACGGACGCTGCGCACAAATCGTAGGAGGTCGTCGTCTTCATCACTGTCGTCGCTACTGTCGCTGCCGTCGCCATCCAGCTCCTCCCAATCTGAACCGCCGCCCTCCTGCTCATCTTCGTCTAGAAGTTCTTTACCGTATTTGCGTTCATTCCTCTTGATCAGGTTTTCAAGGAAATTATTGTCGTCGATCATGTTGATCGGATGATGATATTTCTTCTTCTCCTCGTCGTCGAGCGCCGCGTGGTTGATGTCCTCGCTAGGGCTGTTTTCCTCGTAACGATCGTCAACACCTCTACCGTGATTTGTTCTGTCGTCTGCATACGATCTGCTGCGGTCGGCGTCACTGAACCGTTTCCGTTTGTCGTCCCGATAGAGTTCGCGACTTTCGTTGTAGTCCTTCTCGTCCTTGTCGACTCGAAATTTCTGGCCTCGACGATAGCTTTGTTCATGGCCGTTTTGATAGTTCGAATTCCGCCCCTCCCTGGCGTAGTAATTTCGCCCCTCCCTGGCGTAGTGATTGTCGTCGGCGTCCCGATATTCCGCGCTCCTTTCGCGGCAGTGCCCGTCGTTCCTCCTGTAGGTTCTTGCTCCCGTTTGGCTTCGATGTTGCCGGCGCCCCCTTGTTCCCGAACCCGATCGGGTTCCATGTTCTGGCCGGCCGGCAGCAGGCATGATTCGCTGTACTCCTTCTATCTACTTGCATCACCAAGAACGTAGTTCAGGGAAGACATATGTTTATGTAGGTGAAACATCGTTGGACTTGGAATACCGTATTACGAATCTGGGTCGGCAACATCGCTGCGCTACTACTACAGCTGTTTGTCAGCGCCTGAACAAATGGTCCGAAAGAAAAAGTCCTCCCGTTTCTAGGCGCTTCCCATCTATAAATGAAGTATGGCGCAGTTGTAGCGGACGTGGTTTTTTACTGATAAAAGATCGGCGCAAACAATTCGTCGCGCGCGAGGGTCGCGAAGAAGAAGATCATCGTCTTTCAACATTCACGATCAATGCCATCTGCTCTCTGCAATTTCTCGCCACGACTTAATCACGGGATCAAAGAACGCGGCGCGATGCCTGAGACTGCCGCCGTAAGCAACAGCACCCGCGATCATGAACACGAGTCTTCCGGTACATAGACGGAGCACTTCTGCGTTTAATCAATGGAACGGCTCGCTGCGCAAAATCTTTCTCGAGCGTTCCGGGGTCGTGCAGCCATTTTGCAGTTTCAGAGTCTTCTTTCAGATCATCCATCCGCGGTCGGCTCACCACGTCAGTCATCAAGGAGTTTCGCCGCAGCCGCTGCGAGAAAACTACAACTAGACTTCGTCGTCGTGCAGAAGCATGTTTGGGATTCCTTTCTCCACTGGGAACTCGCGGCCCGACTCCGGACACACCAGTGCGCCCGTCAGGAGCAGAATGTCCTGTAGAACGAAGTGCATCTTCTCCAAAAAAGCCTCGTCGCTCTCCCAGTTTGCTGGCAGGACCTTCGGCAAGTCCGGAAGGGTCGGCGCCGGGCTGTCGCTCCTGTCGTCGTCCATGCGTGCCTCCGGCCCCCCGTCTTCGCGTACGACAGTAACACCGGATGAGCGCAGGTCCCTGTAAAATTAAAGTGGACGAGTGATGTGGTCGTCGTCATCGACGTGCGGTTACTCGTCAGTCGACGTGCATCGAGCTGAGCTTGAAGTAAGAAAAGCACGTAAAAATTCAACGTTTCACGGCGCTCAACCTACAGCTTCGACGGCTGCCGAGCACATCAACTTACTTACCAATACCAACATGTATACTTCTAATCGTATCGTTCAGAAGAAATCGAATCTGAATCTGATGCTGGAAATGGAACAACATAAGGATGATGAATTTGAGTCAATTAGTGTACTCAATCGCCTGCAGCAGTGCTGGGTACTCGAGTTTCCTGATCATGTGCTGGATGAAGACTGGGTTAAACTCGGTTTCTTCGTACACTAGCTTCTCCGCCTTTATCCTCAACGGAAAGCCGTTCTGCACGCCCTTTTTGTTGCACATCAGCATGTTGTGCGTTAGCAGCCGCATCGTTTCCACCTGGCTTTTTTGCGTAGTTGAAGTTGATTGCGTATGCTGTTTCTTTGCTCTACTTTCTCTTTCTGGTTGTTATTTGTAGTCGTCAGTTGCGGTACTTAGCTGTTGGCTCCGAACAATTACTTATTCTCGACGCCCCCGCTTCTGTATCTGTGATACTTTTGCGCTGGCCAATTGCAGTCCTCACTTCTGAGGCAAAATAGACAAGCGAAGATGAATCGCGGAGCTCCTTACGTCTAGACTTCACGACGAGGGGGAGGAGGCGAACTGGGCGGCGCACCGACATTGGATCTTCTTTGTGGGATTGTCTCTTCTGGCGGATCTGGCTCTAGGCTGGATCTTTCATTTAAACTACATCAACGCGAGAGCCTCATGTTTGTGAGCTTGATTCACGATGGATCTATTTCCAGACCAGTTTGGAACCGTGCTCGTCAAGATGCTTCATATCAGCACAAGTTCCCGACGCATTTGTCAGTCCAACAACCTCTGACAGGCAAAAGCCAGGCGGGGTGGAGATCCGCACAACGTGAAAAAAAAAGTCCTGCTCCTCTGGTCAAGGAAAAATCCATGATTCGTCGCGCTGGCTCTGCTCGCCACAATCGGGATCCGCTGAAAAGAAAATGGTCGACTCGACGCTGCCCTTAAATACGCGTCGTGCCTGTTTGTCAGTACAGTATGAGTACGTCAATTCGACGAGAGTGCTGCGCATCGTAGAAATAAAGGAAAAACGGCGCAAGGAGCTCGACGAAGTAGACGAGAGCGAAACCACAACTCGCTCCCCCTTCACAACTGCACCAGCACCCCGATTTGCCGCAGCGCCAGCGCGAACAGCAGTTTGTCGAAGGGGTGGTGGTGCAGCGGCGCCATGTTCAGCCACACGATGGAAGACAGAAACCGCACCTTCTCCACCGATACGCACTTCTTCTTCTCCAACCAGCGGAAGTAAATCTCCTTCATCTCCGTACACACGTGCCGCGTCAAGAAGTCGTACTTCATCGAGAGACGGGGCTTTTTACTGTTGTTAGTCTTGTGTATTTTGTTGGAAGAGGTCGTGGTAGGAGAAGCCGGAATAACCGCATCTTCCACGTAGCTGAAGTGGTTCTTTTTGATCAAGTCGAAATTCATCAGGATTCCACAATTGATCTTGGCGAGGTCGTAGTAGATGTCCCCGATCTCCACGGAGCCGTTGAAATCCTGGCGCCAGTCGATGATGGTGAACTTCTTGCCCCCCGATTCGGGACGAGCAGTGTCGTCGTACACAATGTTGTCGAAATTGCAGTCGCCGTGGTAGAAACCTGTGGCTTGTAGAATCAAAGAAATAAACAGTGAATCTATCTGTACGTGTACTACAACGCTTGCAAGCCGCAAGGCAATGACAATCGCGTTGAGATGAACAACCTAGTACAGCTGAAGTTTGTGTTGAGAATACGAGCACAGAGCGGCAAATGTGGCGCGGGTTCTCGAAAGACGCCGACGGAAAAATACCTGGCAGATTCTCCCCCACCAGCACTTTTTCAAACGGCACCTTCTCCAGAAGAGTCTCCATTGTCGGCAGCGCCTCGTTGTTCACGACGAACTCCCCAAACTCCTTCATCGCCGGATACTTCTCGTAGAACAACGCCAGCCTCTTGTACGTCTTCTCGATGTAAAACTTCCTGCAGATCCCCTCGATCTTCTTCGTTTTGTCGGAGGAGGTTTCGAGCAGGTCCTGCTCTTTTTCAGCCGCGACTTTGTTCAGTTTCCACACCTTTTTGTCCATGAAGTCGAGAAACTCCACGAAGGCTTTCGTTTCGCACTGCTCGTACAGCGTGCGGCCGGGCACGAATTTGTACGCCAGAAACTGCCCCTCGCAGTGCGTGATCTCCGGAAACAGGTGCAACCGGGTCTCGTTCGTGCCCTCTTCCTTCAGGTTCGCCCGTTTGTACCGGTTTTGCGCGATCTCCGCATTCGCGAAGAATTTAACGACCCGCTTGTTCACAAAATAGAGGTACTCATCGGTCTTGCCCCAGTTGAAGTCGCCGCCGGAATTCCCGCCCATTTTGGGGGGCTGGTTCTTGGCTTTGTCGCGGGCCTTCTTCGACAGAAAAGTCCTTTGAGCAGTACTATTCGGAGGTTCTTCCTTGGACGACACGAGAGAGCTTGCGCGAGTGCTCGAAGCGCTCGTGAAGATCGCATCCCCCGTCGTGCCAAAACTGTTCATGTACGTGTACCCCACGTCTCCTCCGTCGTAGTTGGCACCAGCTCCCACTCCACCGAACCCGTCGCTGTGCACGGGGCTCGTGGTCGTTAACACATTCTGCACGTCCACTTGCGGGTTGGAATACCGCGCCTCGATCAGGGCTGAGTACTGTTCGTAGCTCCCCACGTCGATCCAGCTGTTGAAATCCACCGCCGTGAGCTTCGTGGGCGAGTTGAGCGCTAGCGACAGAAGGCCGTCCGTCATCTGCACGCAGCCCTTGCGCACCGGCGCGTTCTCTAGCGCCGGCCAGAAGTGGTCTACATCCGCGATGTAGCCGATGCCGATGAACGACTTCGTGTTCCGCATGTTGGGGGAGATTTCCTTGTCGTACATCTGCTTCACTACTTGTTGGGAGAAGAGGTTGGAGGAGGAAGGACTGCCAGAGGCGGGTCCGGGAGAACTACTGAATGAGAAGTTGCAGTAGTTCTCTGCCAGCTTCGCATTGACTTGCTTCACCGCGACCCAGTTGCGATCGTTCAGGTTTGGGTCGTCGATCGGGAGCGCCTCGTCGAAGAGCAGGTCGCACGCGGAGAAGTAGAACGGCGTGTTGGGGTGCAGAAACTCCTTGCACTGCAGCATGCTCTTCCCCGGCCCGCCCTTGATCATCTGGTTCTCCGGATCGCGATCGCGATCGCCTGCGGTGGTTGAAATTTTTTCACTACTACTATCCGCTCCCGTATCCGTCCACCCGCTGTTGTCCACGAACACAAACTCCCGGTCCGGATGCGCCGCCTTCAGATACGACTTGACTTGGTCTTTGCGGAAGCCCACCCCGACCACGAAGCGCGTGTTCTTTGGAAACTTGTTGATGATGTGCGTGATGATCGCCTTGTCTTCGATCGGCAACAGCGCCTTGTTGAAATCCTCGCACAGGGACTTCATCGACGGAGATTTCCCCGCGGTGAGAATCAAGCACTGCGTGACCTTCGTCTCGGCCGGCTCCGGCAGGAACACCGTGTCGTCGTCTAGCCTCAACGAGTGCCCTGCAGATGAAGATGCTACGCTGCCTATCTTTCCGCCGCCGCCACCTCCGATGCGCGCGGCGAGGGCGGCGGCCGATACCGTGCTGCATTCGTACAGAATCGAGTCGTTCACCGACTGAATTCTCAACAACCTCGACGCGGGCACGTTGACCGACGTGACCGCACTGACGAGCTCGGAGGTGAGTTCGTCGCTCGTGTAAAGCTGGTTCACGTCGTCACTACTCCCATCAGCCTGCGGAGGTGCCGACGTCGCTATGGCACTACATCCCGACGTCGATTTATTTTTCCTGCTGTCGGGCGAAAACGAGGACGTACTCGTATTATTCGACGCCCCCGCTGCCGTTGTCCCGCTCGCGCTCCGTCTCGGGTTTTTTCTGAAGTGTATCTTCGCTTGACCCTCGAACAACACCTGCGTCTTCTTTCGCAGTCGGTTGTAGTAGAGCCCCGTCTTCTTGCCCGATTTCACAAACATTTCCTTGAAAACGTAACTGTGGTTAAACGTGTTCAGCTTCACTTCGTGGCCCCACGGCTGAAACAGCTTCTCGTGCTCAGGCGACACGCGCGCACGGTACTTGTCCTTCGAATTCGTATTCGATGTTATTGTACTGGAAGTCGAAGACGAGGTCGAACGACCACTGACATTTCGCATTCCCGCACACAGCACCGTGATGGGGGAATCTCTCGATAGATTCTCCACTCGTGCAATGCAGTGGCGGAAATCAGCACTATCGCCGGCGTGGAGTAAAAAACTGGACGTCGGTTGCTGCGCGGAAAGCCCCGCGGATGCGGGACTGCTGAGTTTTTCAATCGCACCTCCGTCGGGCGTCAAAGGTAGATTGAGAGAAATGCTTTTTCCTGCTCGCCCGGCCCCAGCATCTTCCTCCTTCTCCGTGCTGCTGCTGGTACTGCTCGTGCCCGCCGCTAACGAATCCTGTGTCTGCTGTGTCACCGCGACAGCGTCCACATTCGTCGGCGATGGGCTGCCGCTTGAGACCCCCGCTCCCGCGCTGCTGACGTGAAACCCGTCGACGTTGACCCGGCCCTCCCTACCCCGAACATAGAGCGTGTACTCCTCGAGGGAATCGACGAAGAAAGCCCCACTCGGTGGCACAAGGTACATGCTGTAGTAGTAGTCCGCGTCATAAAAAGTCGTCGGAACCACTTCGCGGGAGAACGACTTTTTTCTGGTACCTCCATTCGGCGTGGTGACGTGGAATCGCGACAGCACCGACTCGTTGTACGTGAGGATTTCCAGCCCGCCGTGTCCCGCCACCTCGATCACGCTCTCGTCTTTGGTTTGGATTTGTTTCGGTTTTTCTACGGAGGTGCCGTACAGCCCCCCGTCGCTGCCGAAGTAGTAGGTCCGCAGGTAGTCCATTACGTTTGCGCGAACGCGATCGTCCTGCGAGACCGCGCCTTCTTCCCCACCGCGCTTTGTCACAGCTTCCATGTCCACCTTCAGCTTGAGAAACGCCTCTGTCGACAGCACGTAGTGTCCCGAGATCATCATTAGAGGGGTGAAAAACCCATTTTCGGTGGAATTTCCGCCAGGTAGATGATTCG